>VONZ01001661.1:0-111834 GCA_012976165.1 Labeo catla
CGAATGACAGCGGCGCTCTGTGTCTGTGAGCATTTGTCTCTGCTAATGAGTCTTTTGTGCGCGACATCCTTTTCAGGCTCGACCTGTGGCTCCAACAGCAGCAGCCTCAGCACGTGTCTTTGGCAATGCTTCGGCAAATTCTCCATCTACGTGGACTACGAAGACCTGCGCGGGCTCATCGAAGGATTTGGCAGCGTAAGTGGGGCCCCGCCACGCCGTAGAGTGGCTCCTGCGACTGTTTTGGCCGAGCGTGTTGTTTCTCACAACCGGTGTTGTTGTTGTTGTTGTTTTCTCCCTGATAGTTTGAGGCACTGGACCTAATGAGCGCCTCACAAGTTGCTCAGCTGACACTAAACTCGGGCGCGCTGAACAACGCGGACCTGATCGGCCTGGTCTTTGACCGCCTGGACGCCGGCAATGCTTTCCAGGATGTTGACGAGTTCCTGGCAGCTCTGACCCGGACCCCGCAGGTACGTTCTGATCACTGAGATGACAAGCACGCGCAGGCGCTACTTTCTGTGGGGCAAAGTAAGATCTTAGGGGCGTTTGTGATGCAGTTTTTGTTTTGTTTTGTCTTGTTTTGTTTTGTGATTTTTAACGGTGGGTTTGATGGAAACGCTGCTCTCTGCCCGCTTCCCTTAGGCTTTGGACATCAGTCCTGTGGTGAGGGACATCATGATGAATCGGGTCTTCGCCGTCATCAGCCCTCATTTCGAAGACTTCGGGAGCCAAGAGTGGGTTTCCTGGTTCACCGTCAAACTGACTCCCCTCCTGCCCAGCCTGACTCCAGAGATGCTCCAGACGGTAACATCGAAGGCGGACTGCGCCGCATACCACGTCATGTACGTAGCGCTCCCCCCAGGCTGCGCAGCTCCGTAGAGCCTGTCTCCTAGCATTGTCAGCCAAAACGCCAGGGCGTTTCCCACGCTGGGTCAGTGAGCGCTGGGAAAAGTGCCTCAAAGAGGCGTGGCCCTCACCTTCCTTTTTCTTCTGATCTTTCCCATGTAGCGGTGGGGCCCTGAGCAGCGTCTTCGAGCAGCTGACCTCGCTGAGACAGCGGGAGCTCGCCCCAGTCTTGTTGGCCTACCTGAAGCAGAGCAAGGCATCGGGTAGGTCCAGCGGAGGCGGCGCCACCTTTGTCTGGTGTGCCGAATGACAGCGGCGCTCTGTGTCTGTGAGCATTTGTCTCTGCTAATGAGTCTTTTGTACGCGACATCCTTTTCAGGCTCGACCTGTGGCTCCAACAGCAGCAGCCTCAGCACGTGTCTTTGGCAATGCTTTGGCAGATTCTCCATCTACGTGGATTACGAAGACCTGCGCGGGCTCTTCGAAGGCTTTGGCAGCGTAAGTGGGGCCCCGCCACGCCGTAGAGGGGCTCCTGCGACTGTTTTGGGCAGGCGTGTTGTTTCTCACAACCGGTGTTGTTGTTGTTGTTTTCTCCTCCGCAGTTTGAGGCACTGGACCTTCTGAGCGCCTCCCAACTCGCTCAGCTGACACTAAACTCGGGCGCGCTGAACAAAGCGGACCTGATCGGCCTGGTCTATGACCGTCTGGACGGCGACAACGCTTTCCAGGACGTTGACGGATTCTTGGCAGCTCTCACCCGTACGCCGCAGGTATGTTGTCATCGCTGAGGTGGCAAGCGCGCACAGGTGTTGTTTTCCTGTCGGGCAAAAGCACCCGAGGGGCGTTTGTGACAGCCATTGCGTTGTTCCTCTTTTTTTAGTTGTTGCTGCTTTTTAAATCTGATGACAATGCTGGTCTCTGCTCGTTTGTCGTTTCCTCTAGGCTTTGGACATCAGTCCTGTGGTGCGGGACATCATGATGAATCGGGTCTTCGCCGTCATCAGCCCTCATTTCGAAGACTTCGGGAGCCAAGAGTGGGTTTCCTGGTTCACCGTCAAACTGATTCCCCTCCTGCCCAGCCTGACGCCAGAGATGCTCCGGACAGTAACGTCCAACGCGGACTGCGACGCATACCACGTCATGTACGTAGCGCTCCCAACGTGCTGCACAGCTCTGTAAAGCCTGCCTCTTAGCACGGCCAGCCAAGACGCCAGGGCGTTTCTCACGCTGGGTCTGTGAGCGGTGGGAGAAGTACGTGTGCGAGGCGTGGTCCTGACCTTCCTTTGTCTTTTGACCTTTCCCATGCAGCGTCGGGGGCCTGAGCAGCGTCTTCGAGCAGCTGACCTCGCTGAGACAGCGGCAACTCACCCCAGTCTTGTTGGCCTACCTGAAGCAGAGCCAGGCATCGGGTACGTTTGTCTCGCGTGCCGAATGACACCGCCGCTTTGCGTCTGTGAGCGTCTGTCTCTCCTAATGAGTCTTTTCTGCACGTCATCCTTTTCAGGCTCGACCTGTGGGTCCAACAGCGGCAGCTTCAGCGCTTGTCTTTGGGTGTGCTTCGGCAAATTCTCCATCTACGTGGACTACGAAGACCTGCGCGGGCTCATCGAAGGATTTGGCAGCGTAAGTGGGGCCCCGCCACGCCGTAGAGTGGCTCCTGCGACTGTTTTGGCCGCGCGTGTTGTTTCTCACAACCGGTGTTGTTGTTGTTGTTGTTTTCTCCCTGGCAGTTTGAGGCACTGGACCTAATGAGCGCCTCACAAGTTGCTCAGCTGACACTAAACTCGGGCGCGCTGAACAACGCGGACCTGATCGGCCTGGTCTTTGACCGCCTGGAAGCCGGCAATGCTTTCCAGGATGTTGATGAGTTCCTGGCAGCTCTGACCCGGACACCGCAGGTACGTTCTGATCACTGAGATGACAAGCACGCGCAGGCGCTACTTTCTGTGGGGCAAAGTAAGATCTTAGGGGCGTTTGTGATGCAGTTTTTGTTTTGTTTTGTTTTGTTTTGTTTTGTTTTGTTTTGTGATTTTTAACGGTGGTTTTGATGGAAACGCTGCTCTCTGCCCGCTTCCCTTAGGCTTTGGACATCAGTCCTGTGGTGAGGGACATCATGATGAATCGGGTCTTCGCCGTCATCAGCCCTCATTTCGAAGACTTCGGGAGCCAAGAGTGGGTTTCCTGGTTCACCGTCAAACTGACTCCCCTCCTGCCCAGCCTGACTCCAGAGATGCTCCAGACGGTAACATCGAAGGCGGACTGCGACGCATACCACGTCATGTACGTAGCGCTCCCCCCAGGCTGCGCAGCTCCGTAGAGCCTGTCTCCTAGCATTGTCAGCCAAAACGCCAGGGCGTTTCCCACGCTGGGTCAGTGAGCGCTGGGAAAAGTGCCTCAAAGAGGCGTGGCCCTCACCTTCCTTTTTCTTCTGATCTTTCCCATGTAGCGTTGGGGCCCTGAGCAGCGTCTTCGAGCAGCTGACCTCGCTGAGACAGCGGGAGCTCGCCCCAGTCTTGTTGGCCTACCTGAAGCAGAGCAAGGCATCGGGTAGGTCCAGCGGAGGCGGCGCCACCTTTGTCTGGCGTGCCGAATGACAGCGGCGCTCTGTGTCTGTGAACATTTGTCTCTGCTAATGAGTCTTTTGTGCGTGACATCCTTTTCAGGCTCGACCTGTGGCTCCAACAGCAGCAGCCTCAGCACGTGTCTTTGGCAATGCTTTGGCAGATTCTCCATCTACGTGGATTACGAAGACCTGCGCGGGCTCTTCGAAGGCTTTGGCAGCGTAAGTGGGGCCCCGCCACGCCGTAGAGTGGCTCCTGCCACTGTTTTGGGCAGGCGTGTTGTTTCTCACAACCGGTGTTGTTGTTGTTGTTTTCTCCTCTCCGCGGTTTGAGGCACTGGACCTTCTGGCCTCCCAACTTCGCTCAGCTGACACTAAACACCGAGGCTGAACAGCGGACCTGTTCGGCCTGGTCTTGACCGTCTGGGCCGGCGACAAGCTTTCAGGGCGTTGGCGGATTCTTGGCGGCTCTCACCGGACGCCGCGCCTGGGTATGTTGTCATTGCTGAGGTGGCAAAGCGCACAGGTGTTGTTTTTCCTGGCCGGGCAAAAGCACCCGGTTTGTGACAGCCATTCGCGTTGTTCCTCTTTTAGTTGTTGTTGCTTTTAAATCTGATGACAATGCTGGTCTCTGCTTTCGTTTGTCGTTTCCTCTGAGCTTTGGACATCAGTCCTGTGGTGCGGGACATCATGATGAATCGGGGCTTCGCCGTCATCAGCCCTCATTTCGAAGACTTCGGGAGCCAAGAGTGGGTTTCCTGGTTCACCGTCAAACTGATTCCCCTCCTGCCCAGCCTGACGCCAGAGATGCTCCGGACAGTAACGTCCAACGCGGACTGCGACGCATACCACGGCATGTACGTAGCGCTCCCCACGTGCTGCACAGCTCTGTAAAGCCTGCCTCTTAGCACGGCCAGCCAAGACGCCAGGGCGTTTCTCACGCTGGGTCATGTGGCGGTGGGAGAAATCGTGTCGCGGCGTGGTCCCTGACCTCCCTTTGTCTTTTGACCTTTCCATACGGCGTCGGGGCCCTGAGCAGCGTCGCTGGCCCGGCCACCGGCTGAGACAGCGGCAACTGGTCTTGTTGGCGGCCCTGCACCGCAAACAGAGCCAGGCATCCGGGGTACACGTTTGTCACCGTGCCGAATGACACGCCCGCTTTCTAGCGTCTGTGGCGTCTGTCTCTCTAATGAGTCTTTTCTGCCGATCATCCTTTCAGGCTACGACCTGTGGGTCCAACAGCTGACGCTCAGCGCTGTCTTTGGGTGTGCCGGCAAATTCTCCATCACGTGGACTCACGAAGACCTGCGTGGGCTCATCGAAGGATTTGCTTGGCGTAAGTGGGAGCCCGCTCCGCGCCGTAGAAATTAGCTCCTGCGTATTTTGGCAGGCGGTGTTTGTTTTCTCACAAAGCGGTGTTGTTATTGTTGTTGTTTCTCCTGGCAGTTTGAGGCACTGGACCTAATGAGCGCCTCACAAGTTGCTCAGCTGACACTAAACTCGGGCGCGCTGAACAACGCGGACCTGATCGGCCTGGGCTTTGACCGCCTGGACGCCGGCAATGCTTTCCAGGATGTTGACGAGTTCCTGGCAGCTCTGACCCGGACACCGCAGGTACGTTCTGATCACTGAGATGACAAACGGCGCCGGAAATCACCAATGGGGCAAAATTAAGATCTTAGAGCGTTTGTGATGCAGTTTTTGTTTTGTTTTGTCTTGTTTTGTTTTGTGATTTTAGCGGTGGTTTGATGGAAGCGCTGCTCTCTGCCGCTTCCCTTAGGCTTTGGACATCAGTCCTGTGGTGAGGACATCATGATGAATCGGTCTTCGCCGTTAATCAGCCCTCATTTGAACCCGGGGAGCCAGAGTGGGAGTTTCCTAGTTCCTAGATCGACTGACTCCCCTCCCTGCCCAGCCCACGGCTCAGAGATGCTCCAGACGGTAACATCGAAGGCGGACTGCGACGCATACCACGTCATGTACGTAGCGCTCCCCCCCGGCTGCGCAGCTCTGTAGAGCCTGTCTCCTAGCATTGTCAGCCAAAACGCCAGGGCGTTTCCCACGCTGGGTCAGTGAGCGCTGGGAAAAGTGCCTCAAAGAGGCGTGGCCCTCACCTTCCTTTTTCTTCTGATCTTTCCCATGTAGCGTTGGGGCCCTGAGCAGCGTCTTCGAGCAGCTGACACCGGCTGAGACGGCGGAATTTCGCCCCAGTCGCGATTGGCCTACCTGAAATGAGCAAGGCATCGGGTAAGGTCCAGCCAGGCGGCGCCACCTTTCTCTAGTGTGCCGAATGACAGCGGCTCTGTGTCTGTGAGCATTTGTCTCTCTGCTAATAGGTCTTTTGTGCAGCGACATCCTTTTTCGGGCTTCGACCTGTGAAAACAACAGCAGCAACCTCAACCGCGTGTCTTTGGCAATGCGGCAGATTCATCCATCCCTGCGTGGATTCACGAAGACCTGCGGGCTCTTGAAGGCTTTGGCGCTGGCGTAAGTGGGGCCCATACGCCGTAAGAATTAGCTCCCTCGCGACTATTTTGGGCGAAGTGTTGTTTCTCTGGCGGTGTTGTTGTTCATTGTTTTCTCCTCCGCGAAGTTTGAGGGCGCTGGACCTTCTGAGCGCCTCCCAACTCGCTCAGCTGACACTAAACTCGGGCGCGCTGAGCAACGCGGACCTGATCGGCCTGGTCTTCGACCGTCTGGACGGCGACAACGCTTTCCAGGACGTTGACGGATTCTTGGCAGCTCTCACCCGGACGCCGCAGGTATGTTGTCATCGCTGAGGTGGCCAGCGCGCACAGGTGTTGTTTTCCTGTCGGGCAAAAGCACCCGAGGGGCGTTTGTGACAGCCATTGCGTTGTTCCTCTTTTTTTAGTTGTTGTTGCTTTTTAAATATGATGACAATGCTGGTCTCTGCTCGTTTGTCGTTTCCTCTAGGCTTTGGACATCAGTCCTGTGGTGCGGGACATCATGATGAATCGGGTCTTCGCCGTCATCAGCCCTCATTTCGAAGACTTCGGGAGCCAAGAGTGGGTTTCCTGGTGCACCGTCAAACTGATTCCCCTCCTGCCCAGCCTGACGCCAGAGATGCTCCGGACAGTAACGTCCAACGCGGACTGCGACGCATACCACGTCATGTACGTAGCGCTCCCCACGTGCTGCACAGCTCTGTAAAGCCTGCCGCTTAGCACGGCCAGCCAAGACGCCAGGGCGTTTCTCACGCTGGGTCTGTGAGCGGTGGGAGAAGTACGTGTGCGAGGCGTGGTCCTGACCTTCCTTTGGCTTTTGACCTTTCCCATGCAGCGTCGGGGCCCTGAGCAGCGTCTTCGAGCAGCTGACCTCGCTGAGACAGCGGCAACTCACCCCAGTCTTGTTGGCCTACCTGAAGCAGAGCCAGGCATCGGGTACGTTTGTCTCGCGTGCCGAATGACACCGCCGCTTTGCGTCTGTGAGCGTCTGTCTCTCCTAATGAGTCTTTTCTGCACGTCATCCTTTTCAGGCTCGACCTGTGGGTCCAACAGCGGCAGCCTCAGCACTTGTCTTTGGGTGTGCTTCGGCAAATTCTCCATCTACGTGGACTACGAAGACCTGCGCGGGCTCATCGAAGGATTTGGCAGCGTAAGTGGGGCCCCGCCACGCCGTAGAGTGGCTCCTGCGACTGTTTTGGCCGAGCGTGTTGTTTCTCACAACCGGGGTTGTTGTTGTTGTTGTTTTCTCCCTGGCAGTTTGAGGCACTGGACCTAATGAGCGCCTCACAAGTTGCTCAGCTGACACTAAACTCGGGCGCGCTGAACAACGCGGACCTGATCGGCCTGGTCTTTGACCGCCTGGAAGCCGGCAATGCTTTCCAGGATGTTGATGAGTTCCTGGCAGCTCTGACCCGGACACCGCAGGTACGTTCTGATCACTGAGATGACAAGCACGCGCAGGCGCTACTTTCTGTGGGGCAAAGTAAGATCTTAGGGGCGTTTGTGATGCAGTTTTTGTTTTGTTTTGTTTTGTTTTGTTTTGTTTTGTTTTGTGATTTTTAACGGTGGTTTTGATGGAAACGCTGCTCTCTGCCCGCTTCCCTTAGGCTTTGGACATCAGTCCTGTGGTGAGGGACATCATGATGAATCGGGTCTTCGCCGTCATCAGCCCTCATTTCGAAGACTTCGGGAGCCAAGAGTGGGTTTCCTGGTTCACCGTCAAACTGCCTCCCCTCCTGCCCAGCCTGACTCCAGAGATGCTCCAGACGGTAACATCGAAGGCGGACTGCGACGCATACCACGTCATGTACGTAGCGCTCCCCCCAGGCTGCGCAGCTCCGTAGAGCCTGTCTCCTAGCATTGTCAGCCAAAACGCCAGGGCGTTTCCCACACTGGGTCAGTGAGCGCTGGGAAAAGTGCCTCAAAGAGGCGTGGCCCTCACCTTCCTTTTTCTTCTGATCTTTCCCATGTAGCGTTGGGGCCCTGAGCAGCGTCTTCGCGCAGCTGACCTCGCTGAGACAGCGGGAGCTCGCCCCAGTCTTGTTGGCCTACCTGAAGCAGAGCAAGGCATCGGGTAGGTCCAGCGGAGGCGGCGCCACCTTTGTCTGGCGGGCCGAATGACAGCGGCGCTCTGTGTCTGTGAGCATTTGTCTCTGCTAATGAGTCTTTTGTGCGCGACATCCTTTTCAGGCTCGACCTGTGGCTCCAACAGCAGCAGCCTCAGCACGTGTCTTTGGCAATGCTTTGGCAGATTCTCCATCTACGTGGATTACGAAGACCTGCGCGGGCTTTTCGAAGGCTTTGGCAGCGTAAGTGGGGCCCCGCCACGCCGTAGAGTGGCTCCTGCCACTGTTTTGGGCAGGCGTGTTGTTTCTCACAACCGGTGTTGTTGTTGTTGTTTTCTCCTCCGCAGTTTGAGGCACTGGACCTTCTGAGCGCCTCCCACCTCGCTCAGCTGACACTAAACTCGGGCGCGCTGAACAACGCGGACCTGATCGGCCTGGTCTTCGACCGTCTGGACGGCGACAACGCTTTCCAGGACGTTGACGGATTCTTGGCAGCTCTCACCCGGACGCCGCAGGTATGTTGTCATCGCTGAGGTGGCAAGCGCGCACAGGTGTTGTTTTCCTGTCGGGCAAAAGCACCCGAGGGGCGTTTGTGACAGCCATTGCGTTGTTCCTCTTTTTTTAGTTGTTGTTGCTTTTTAAATCTGATGACAATGCTGGTCTCTGCTCGTTTGTCGTTTCCTCTAGGCTTTGGACATCAGTCCTGTGGTGCGGGACATCATGATGAATCGGGTCTTCGCCGTCATCAGCCCTCATTTCGAAGACTTCGGGAGCCAAGAGGGGGTTTCCTGGTTCACCGTCAAACTGATTCCCCTCCTGCCCAGCCTGACGCCAGAGATGCTCCGGACAGTAACGTCCAACGCGGACTGCGACGCATACCACGTCATGTACGTAGCGCTCCCCACGTGCTGCACAGCTCTGTAAAGCCTGCCTCTTAGCACGGCCAGCCAAGACGCCAGGGCGTTTCTCACGCTGGGTCTGTGAGCGGTGGGAGAAGTACGTGTGCGAGGCATGGTCCTGACCTTCCTTTGTCTTTTGACCTTTCCCATGCAGCGTCGGGGCCCTGAGCAGCGTCTTCGAGCAGCTGACCTCGCTGAGACAGCGGCAACTCACCCCAGTCTTGTTGGCCTACCTGAAGCAGAGCCAGGCATCGGGTACGTTTGTCTCGCGTGCCGAATGACACCGCCGCTTTGCGGCTCTCTCCTAATGAGTCTTTTCTGCACGTCATCCTTTTCAGGCTCGACCTGTGGGTCCAACAGCGGCAGCCTCAGCGCTTGTCTTTGGGTGTGCTTCGGCAAATTCTCCATCTACGTGGACTACGAAGACCTGCGTGGGCTCATCGAAGGATTTGGCAGCGTAAGTGGGGCCCCGCCACGCCGTAGAGTGGCTCCTGCGGCTGTTTTGGCCGAGCGTGTTGTTTCTCACAAACGGTGTTGTTGTTGTTGTTGTTTTCTCCCTGGCAGTTTGAGGCACTGGACCTAATGAGCGCCTCACAAGTTGCTCAGCTGACACTAAACTCGGGCGCGCTGAACAACGCGGACCTGATCGGCCTGGTCTTTGACCGCCTGGAAGCCGGCAATGCTTTCCAGGATGTTGATGAGTTCCTGGCAGCTCTGACCCGGACACCGCAGGTACGTTCTGATCACTGAGATGACAAGCACGCGCAGGCGCTACTTTCTGTGGGGCAAAGTAAGATCTTAGGGGCGTTTGTGATGCAGTTTTTGTTTTGTTTTGTTTTGTTTTGTTTTGTTTTGTTTTGTGATTTTTAACGGTGGTTTTGATGGAAACGCTGCTCTCTGCCCGCTTCCCTTAGGCTTTGGACATCAGTCCTGTGGTGAGGGACATCATGATGAATCGGGTCTTCGCCGTCATCAGCCCTCATTTCGAAGACTTCGGGAGCCAAGAGTGGGTTTCCTGGTTCACCGTCAAACTGCCTCCCCTCCTGCCCAGCCTGACTCCAGAGATGCTCCAGACGGTAACATCGAAGGCGGACTGCGACGCATACCACGTCATGTACGTAGCGCTCCCCCCAGGCTGCGCAGCTCCGTAGAGCCTGTCTCCTAGCATTGTCCGCCAAAACGCCAGGGCGTTTCCCACGCTGGGTCAGTGAGCGCTGGGAAAATTGCCTCAAAGAGGCGTGGCCCTCACCTTCCTTTTTCTTCTGATCTTTCCCATGTAGCGTTGGGGCCCTGCGCAGCGTCTTCGAGCAGCTGACCTCGCTGAGACAGCGGGAGCTCGCCCCAGTCTTGTTGGCCTACCTGAAGCAGAGCAAGGCATCGGGTAGGTCCAGCGGAGGCGGCGCCACCTTTGTCTGGTGTGCCGAATGACAGCGGCGCTCTGTGTCTGTGAGCATTTGTCTCTGCTAATGAGTCTTTTGTACGCGACATCCTTTTCAGGCTCGACCTGTGGCTCCAACAGCAGCAGCCTCAGCACGTGTCTTTGGCAATGCTTTGGCAGATTCTCCATCTACGTGGATTACGAAGACCTGCGCGGGCTCTTCGAAGGCTTTGGCAGCGTAAGGGGGGCCCCGCCACGCCGTAGAGTGGCTCCTGCGACTGTTTTGGGCAGGCGTGTTGTTTCTCACAACCGGTGTTGTTGTTGTTGTTTTCTCCTCCGCGGTTTGAGGCACTGGGACTTCTGAAACCTCCCAACTTCCGGCTCAGCTGACACACTAAACTTCGGGCGCTGAACTTAGCGGACCCTGATCGGCCGATGCCAGGCCGTCTGGGCCAGCTGATAGCGCTTTCCAGGACGTTAGCCGGATTCTTGGCAGCTCTCACCCGGACGCCCTTGGGTATGTTGTCATCGCTGAGGGTGTAAGCGCGCCTGAGTGTTGTTTCCTGTCGAACAAAGAAAAACTGCCGAGGGCGTTTGTGACAGCCATTGCGTTGTTCCTCTTTCTTTGGTTGTTTGTTGCTTTTTTAAAATCCCCGGTAACAATGCTGGTCTCTGCTTTCGTTTATTGAACCACTGGGCTTTGGACATCAGTCCTGTAGTGCGGGACATCGCATGATGAATCAGGTTACTTCGTCCATTAGCCCTCATTTGAAGACTTAGGGGGAGCCAAAGAGTGGGTTTCCTGGTTCGTCGACTGGTTCCCCCTCCTGCCAATACAGCGCCAGAGATACTCCGGACAATGCGTCCAAAAGGACTCACGGCGCATACCGCGTCAATATGCAGTAGAAGCTCCCCACGTGCTGCGCACAGCTCTGTAAAGCCTACTCTTAACTTACGGCCAGCCAAAGGGGCGCCAGGCGTTTCTCCGCGCTGGGTCTGTGGCCCGGTGGGAATGCATTAATGCGGCGTGGTGCTGAACTCTCCTTTGTCTGACCTTTCCCATGCAGCGTCGGGGCCCTGAGCAGCGTCTTCGAGCAGCTGACCTCGCTGAGACAGCGGCAACTCACCCCAGTCTTGTTGGCCTACCGGAAGCAGAGCCAGGCATCGGGTACGTTTGTCTCGCGTGCCGAATGACACCGCCGCTTTGCGTCTGTGAGCGTCTGTCTCTCCTAATGAGTCTTTTCTGCACGTCATCCTTTTCAGGCTCGACCTGTGGGTCCAACAGCGGCAGCCTCAGCGCTTGTCTTTGGGTGTGCTTCGGCAAATTCTCCATCTACGGGGACTACGAAGACCTGCGCGGGCTCATCGAAGGATTTGGCAGCGTAAGTGGGGCCCCGCCACGCCGTAGAGTGGCTCCTGCGACTGTTTTGGCCGAGCGTGTTGTTTCTCACAACCGGTGTTGTTGTTGTTGTTGTTTTCTCCCTGGCAGTTTGAGGCACTGGACCTAATGAGCGCCTCACAAGTCGCTCAGCTGACACTAAACTCGGGCGCGCTGAACAACGCGGACCTGATCGGCCTGGTCTTTGACCGCCTGGACGCCGGCAATGCTTTCCAGGATGTTGACGAATTCCTGGCAGCTCTGACCCGGACACCGCAGGTACGTTCTGATCACTGAGATGACAAGCACGCGCAGGCGCTACTTTCTGTGGGGCAAAGTAAGATCTTAGGGGCGTTTGTGATGCAGTTTTTGTTTTGTTTTGTCTTGTTTTGTTTTGTGATTTTTAACGGTGGTTTTGATGGAAACGCTGCTCTCTGCCCGCTTCCCTTAGGCTTTGGACATCAGTCCTGTGGTGAGGGACATCATGATGAATCGGGTCTTCGCCGTCATCAGCCCTCATTTCGAAGCCTTCGGGAGCCAAGAGTGGGTTTCCTGGTTCACCGTCAAACTGACTCCCCTCCTGCCCAGCCTGACTCCAGAGATGCTCCAGACGGTAACATCGAAGGCGGACTGCGACGCATACCACGTCATGTACGTAGCGCTCCCCCCAGGCTGCGCAGCTCCGTAGAGCCTGTCTCCTAGCATTGTCAGCCAAAACGCCAGGGCGTTTCCCACGCTGGGTCAGTGAGCGCTGGGAAAAGTGTGCGGCGTGGCCCTCACCTTCCTTTTTCTTCTGATCTTTCCCATGTAGCGTTGGGGCCCTGAGCAGCGTCTTCGAGCAGCTGACCTCGCTGAGACAGCGGGAGCTCGCCCCAGTCTTGTTGGCCTACCTGAAGCAGAGCAAGGCATCGGGTAGGTCCAGCGGAGGCGGCGCCACCTTTGTCTGGCGTGCCGAATGACAGCGGCGCTCTGTGTCTGTGAACATTTGTCTCTGCTAATGAGTCTTTTGTGCGCGACATCCTTTTCAGGCTCGACCTGTGGCTCCAACAGCAGCAGCCTCAGCACGTGTCTTTGGCAATGCTTTGGCAGATTCTCCATCTACGTGGATTACGAAGACCTGCGCGGGCTCTTCGAAGGCTTTGGCAGCGTAAGTGGGGCCCCGCCACGCCGTAGAGTGGCTCCTGCGACTGTTTTGGGCAGGCGTGTTGTTTCTCACAACCGGTGTTGTTGTTGTTGTTTTCTCCTCCGCAGTTTGAGGCACTGGACCTTCTGAGCGCCTCCCAACTCGCTCAGCTGACACTAAACTCGGGCGCGCTGAACAACGCGGACCTGATCGGCCTGGTCTTCGACCGTCTGGACGGCGACAACGCTTTCCAGGACGTTGACGGATTCTTGGCAGCTCTCACCCGGACGCCGCAGGTATGTTGTCATCGCTGAGGTGGCAAGCGCGCACAGGTGTTGTTTTCCTGTCGGGCAAAAGCACCCGAGGGGCGTTTGTGACAGCCATTGCGTTGTTCCTCTTTTTTTAGTTGTTGTTGCTTTTTAAATCTGATGACAATGCTGGTCTCTGCTCGTTTGTCGTTTCCTCTAGGCTTTGGACATCAGTCCTGTGGTGCGGGACATCATGATGAATCGGGTCTTCGCCGTCATCAGCCCTCATTTAGAAGACTTCGGGAGCCAAGAGTGGGTTTCCTGGTTCACCGTCAAACTGATTCCCCTCCTGCCCAGCCTGACGCCAGAGATGCTCCGGACAGTAACGTCCCACGCGGACTGCGACGCATACCACGTCATGTACGTAGCGCTCCCCACGTGCTGCACAGCTCTGTAAAGCCTGCCTCTTAGCACGGCCAGCCAAGACGCCAGGGCGTTTCTCACGCTGGGTCTGTGAGCGGTGGGAGAAGTACGTGTGCGAGGCGTGGTCCTGACCTTCCTTTGTCTTTTGACCTTTCCCATGCAGCGTCGGGGCCCTGAGCAGCGTCTTCGAGCAGCTGACCTCGCTGAGACAGCGGCAACTCACCCCAGTCTTGTTGGCCTACCTGAAGCAGAGCCAGGCATCGGGTACGTTTGTCTCGCGTGCCGAATGACACCGCCGCTTTGCGTCTGTGAGCGGCTGTCTCTCCTAATGAGTCTTTTCTGCACGTCATCCTTTTCAGGCTCGACCTGTGGGTCCAACAGCGGCAGCCTCAGCACTTGTCTTTGGGTGTGCTTCGGCAAATACTCCATCTACGTGGACTACGAAAACCTGCGCGGGCTCATGGAAGGATTTGGCAGCGTAAGTGGGGCCCCGCCACGCCGTAGAGTGGCTCCTGCGACTGTTTTGGCCGAGCGTGTTGTTTCTCACAACCGGTGTTGTTGTTGTTGTTGTTTTCTCCCTGGCAGTTTGAGGCACTGGACCTAATGAGCGCCTCACAAGTTGCTCAGCTGACACTAAACTCGGGCGCGCTGAACAACGCGGACCTGATCGGCCTGGTCTTTGACCGCCTGGACGCCGGCAATGCTTTCCAGGATGTTGACGAGTTCCTGGCAGCTCTGACCCGGACACCGCAGGTACGTTCTGATCACTGAGATGACAAGCACGCGCAGGCGCTACTTTCTGTGGGGCAAAGTAAGATCTTAGGGGCGTTTGTGATGCAGTTTTTGTTTTGTTTTGTTTTGTTTTGTTTTGTGATTTTTAACGGTGGTTTTGATGGAAACGCTGCTCTCTGCCAGCTTCCCTTAGGCTTTGGACATCAGTCCTGTGGTGAGGGACATCATGATGAATCGGGTCTTCGCCGTCATCAGCCCTCATTTCGAAGACTTCGGGAGCCAAGAGTGGGTTTCCTGGTTCACCGTCAAACTGACTCCCCTCCTGCCCAGCCTGACTCCAGAGATGCTCCAGACGGTAACATCGAAGGCGGACTGCGACGCATACCACGTCATGTACGTAGCGCTCCCCCCAGGCTGCGCAGCTCCGTAGAGCCTGTCTCCTAGCATTGTCAGCCAAAACGCCAGGGCGTTTCCCACGCTGGGTCAGTGAGCGCTGGGAAAAGTGCCTCAAAGAGGCGTGGCCCTCACCTTCCTTTTTCTTCTGATCTTTCCCATGTAGCGTTGGGGCCCTGAGCAGCGTCTTCGAGCAGCTGACCTCGCTGAGACAGCGGGAGCTCGCCCCAGTCTTGTTGGCCTACCTGAAGCAGAGCAAGGCATCGGGTAGGTCCAGCGGAGGCGGCGCCACCTTTGTCTGGCGTGCCGAATGACAGCGGCGCTCTGTGTCTGTGAACATTTGTCTCTGCTAATGAGTCTTTTGTGCGCGACATCCTTTTCAGGCTCGACCTGTGGCTCCAACAGCAGCAGCCTCAGCACGTGTCTTTGGCAATGCTTTGGCAGATTCTCCATCTACGTGGATTACGAAGACCTGCGCGGGCTCTTCGAAGGCTTTGGCAGCGTAAGTGGGGCCCCGCCACGCCGTAGAGTGGCTCCTGCGACTGTTTTGGGCAGGCGTGTTGTTTCTCACAACCGGTGTTGTTGTTGTTGTTTTCTCCTCCGCAGTTTGAGGCACTGGACCTTCTGAGCGCCTCCCAACTCGCTCAGCTGACACTAAACTCGGGCGCGCTGAACAACGCGGACCTGATCGGCCTGGTCTTCGACCGTCTGGACGGCGACAACGCTTTCCAGGACGTTGACGGATTCTTGGCAGCTCTCACCCGGACGCCGCAGGTATGTTGTCATCGCTGAGGTGGCAAGCGCGCACAGGTGTTGTTTTCCTGTCGGGCAAAAGCACCCGAGGGGCGTTTGTGACAGCCATTGCGTTGTTCCTCTTTTTTTAGTTGTTGTTGCTTTTTAAATCTGATGACAATGCTGGTCTCTGCTCGTTTGTCGTTTCCTCTAGGCTTTGGACATCAGTCCTGTGGTGCGGGACATCATGATGAATCGGGTCTTCGCCGTCATCAGCCCTCATTTCGAAGACTTCGGGAGCCAAGAGTGGGTTTCCTGGTTCACCGTCAAACTGATTCCCCTCCTGCCCAGCCTGACGCCAGAGATGCTCCGGACAGTAACGTCCAACGCGGACTGCGACGCATACCACGTCATGTACGTAGCGCTCCCCACGTGCTGCACAGCTCTGTAAAGCCTGCCTCTTAGCACGGCCAGCCAAGACGCCAGGGCGTTTCTCACGCTGGGTCTGTGAGCGGTGGGAGAAGTACGTGTGCGAGGCGTGGTCCTGACCTTCCTTTGTCTTTTGACCTTTCCCATGCAGCGTCGGGGCCCTGAGCAGCGTCTTCGAGCAGCTGACCTCGCTGAGACAGCGGCAACTCACCCCAGTCTTGTTGGCCTACCTGAAGCAGAGCCAGGCATCGGGTACGTTTGTCTCGCGTGCCGAATGACACCGCCGCTTTGCGTCTGTGAGCGTCTGTCTCTCCTAATGAGTCTTTTCTGCACGTCATCCTTTTCAGGCTCGACCTGTGGGTCCAACAGCGGCAGCCTCAGCACTTGTCTTTGGGTGTGCTTCGGCAAATTCTCCATCTACGTGGACTACGAAGACCTGCGCGGGCTCATCGAAGGATTTGGCAGCGTAAGTGGGGCCCCGCCCGCCGTAGAGTGGCTCCTGCGACTGTTTTGGCCGAGCGTGTTGTTTCTCACAACCGGTGTTGTTGTTGTTGTTGTTTTCTCCCTGGCAGTTTGAGGCACTGGACCTAATGAGCGCCTCACAAGTTGCTCAGCTGACACTAAACTCGGGCGCGCTGAACAACGCGGACCTGATCGGCCTGGTCTTTGACCGCCTGGACGCCGGCAATGCTTTCCAGGATGTTGACGAGTTCCTGGCAGCTCTGACCCGGACACCGCAGGTACGTTCTGATCACTGAGATGACAAGCACGCGCAGGCGCTACTTTCTGTGGGGCAAAGTAAGATCTTAGGGGCGTTTGTGATGCAGTTTTTGTTTTGTTTTGTTTTGTTTTGTTTTGTTTTGTTTTGTGATTTTTAACGGTGGTTTTGATGGAAACGCTGCTCTCTGCCCGCTTCCCTTAGGCTTTGGACATCAGTCCTGTGGTGAGGGACATCATGATGAATCGGGTCTTCGCCGTCATCAGCCCTCATTTCGAAGACTTCGGGAGCCAAGAGTGGGTTTCCTGGTTCACCGTCAAACTGACTCCCCTCCTGCCCAGCCTGACTCCAGAGATGCTCCAGACGGTAACATCGAAGGCGGACTGCGACGCATACCACGTCATGTACGTAGCGCTCCCCCCAGGCTGCGCAGCTCCGTAGAGCCTGTCTCCTAGCATTGTCAGCCAAAACGCCAGGGCGTTTCCCACGCTGGGTCAGTGAGCGCTGGGAAAAGTGCCTCAAAGAGGCGTGGCCCTCACCTTCCTTTTTCTTCTGATCTTTCCCATGTAGCGTTGGGGCCCTGAGCAGCGTCTTCGAGCAGCTGACCTCGCTGAGACAGCGGGAGCTCGCCCCAGTCTTGTTGGCCTACCTGAAGCAGAGCAAGGCATCGGGTAGGTCCAGCGGAGGCGGCGCCACCTTTGTCTGGCGTGCCGAATGACAGCGGCGCTCTGTGTCTGTGAACATTTGTCTCTGCTAATGAGTCTTTTGTGCGCGACATCCTTTTCAGGCTCGACCTGTGGCTCCAACAGCAGCAGCCTCAGCACGTGTCTTTGGCAATGCTTTGGCAGATTCTCCATCTACGTGGATTACGAAGACCTGCGCGGGCTCTTCGAAGGCTTTGGCAGCGTAAGTGGGGCCCCGCCACGCCGTAGAGTGGCTCCTGCGACTGTTTTGGGCAGGCGTGTTGTTTCTCACAACCGGTGTTGTTGTTGTTGTTTTCTCCTCCGCAGTTTGAGGCACTGGACCTTCTGAGCGCCTCCCAACTCGCTCAGCTGACACTAAACTCGGGCGCGCTGAACAACGCGGACCTGATCGGCCTGGTCTTCGACCGTCTGGCGGCGACAACGCTTTCCAGGACGTTGACGGATTCTTGGCAGCTCTCACCCGGACGCCGCAGGTATGTTGTCATCGCTGAGGTGGCAAGCGCGCACAGGTGTTGTTTTCCTGTCGGGCAAAAGCACCCGAGGGGCGTTTGTGACAGCCATTGCGTTGTTCCTCTTTTTTTAGTTGTTGCTGCTTTTTAAATCTGATGACAATGCTGGTCTCTGCTCGTTTGTCGTTTCCTCTAGGCTTTGGACATCAGTCCTGTGGTGCGGGACATCATGATGAATCGGGTCTTCGCCGTCATCAGCCCTCATTTCGAAGACTTCGGGAGCCAAGAGTGGGTTTCCTGGTTCACCGTCAAACTGACTCCCCTCCTGCCCAGCCTGACGCCAGAGATGCTCCGGACAGTAACGTCCAACGCGGACTGCGACGCATACCACGTCATGTACGTAGCGCTCCCCACGTGCTGCACAGCTCTGTAAAGGCTGCCTCTTAGCACGGCCAGCCAAGACGCCAGGGCGTTTCTCACGCTGGGTCTGTGAGCGGTGGGAGAAGTACGTGTGCGAGGCGTGGTCCTGACCTTCCTTTGTCTTTTGACCTTTCCCATGCAGCGTCGGGGCCCTGAGCAGCGTCTTCGAGCAGCTGACCTCGCTGAGACAGCGGCAACTCACCCCAGTCTTGTTGGCCTACCTGAAGCAGAGCCAGGCATCGGGTACGTTTGTCTCGCGTGCCGAATGACACCGCCGCTTTGCGTCTGTGAGCGTCTGTCTCTCCTAATGAGTCTTTTCTGCACGTCATCCTTTTCAGGCTCGACCTGTGGGTCCAACAGCGGCAGCCTCAGCACTTGTCTTTGGGTGTGCTTCGGCAAATTCTGAACATGACTCGAGCCTGGTCTGTCTACGGCGAACAACGCTGGACGTTGGACGGATTCTTGGCAGCTCTCACCCGGACGCCGCAGGTATGTTGTCATCGCTGAGGTGGCAAGCGCGCACAGGTGTTGTTTTCCTGTCGGGCAAAAGCACCCGAGGGGCGTTTGTGACAGCCATTGCGTTGTTCCTCTTTTTTTAGTTGTTGTTGCTTTTTAAATCTGATGACAATGCTGGTCTCTGCTCGTTTGTCGTTTCCTCTAGGCTTTGGACATCAGTCCTGTGGTGCGGGACATCATGATGAATCGGGTCTTCGCCGTCATCAGCCCTCATTTCGAAGACTTCGGGAGCCAAGAGTGGGTTTCCTGGTTCACCGTCAAACTGATTCCCCTCCTGCCCAGCCTGACGCCAGAGATGCTCCGGACAGTAACGTCCAACGCGGACTGCGACGCATACCACGTCATGTACGTAGCGCTCCCCACGTGCTGCACAGCTCTGTAAAGCCTGCCTCTTAGCACGGCCAGCCAAGACGCCAGGGCGTTTCTCACGCTGGGTCTGTGAGCGGTGGGAGAAGTACGTGTGCGAGGCGTGGTCCTGACCTTCCTTTGTCTTTTGACCTTTCCCATGCAGCGTCGGGGCCCTGAGCAGCGTCTTCGAGCAGCTGCCTCGCTGAGACAGCGGCAACTCACCCCAGTCTTGTTGGCCTACCTGAAGCAGAGCCAGGCATCGGGTACGTTTGTCTCGCGTGCCGAATGACACCGCCGCTTTGCGTCTGTGAGCATCTGTCTCTCCTAATGAGTCTTTTCTGCACGTCATCCTTTTCAGGCTCGACCTGTGGGTCCAACAGCGGCAGCCTCAGCACTTGTCTTTGGGTGTGCTTCGGCAAATTCTCCATCTACGTGGACTACGAAGCCCTGCGCGGGCTCATCGAAGGATTTGGCAGCGTAAGTGGGGCCCCGCCACGCCGTAGAGTGGCTCCTGCGACTGTTTTGGCCGAGCGTGTTGTTTCTCACAACCGGTGTTGTTGTTGTTGTTGTTTTCTCCCTGGCAGTTTGAGGCACTGGACCTAATGAGCGCCTCACAAGTTGCTCAGCTGACACTAAACTCGGGCGCGCTGAACAACGCGGACCTGATCGGCCTGGTCTTTGACCGCCTGGACGCCGGCAATGCTTTCCAGGATGTTGACGAGTTCCTGGCAGCTCTGACCCGGACACCGCAGGTACGTTCTGATCACTGAGATGACAAGCACGCGCAGGCGCTACTTTCTGTGGGGCAAAGTAAGATCTTAGGGGCGTTTGTGATGCAGTTTTTGTTTTGTTTTGTTTTGTTTTGTTTTGTGATTTTTAACGGTGGTTTTGATGGAAACGCTGCTCTCTGCCCGCTTCCCTTAGGCTTTGGACATCAGTCCTGTGGTGAGGGACATCATGATGAATCGGGTCTTCGCCGTCATCAGCCCTCATTTCGAAGACTTCGGGAGCCAAGAGTGGGTTTCCTGGTTCACCGTCAAACTGACTCCCCTCCTGCCCAGCCTGACTCCAGAGATGCTCCAGACGGTAACATCGAAGGCGGACTGCGACGCATACCACGTCATGTACGTAGCGCTCCCCCCAGGCTGCGCAGCTCCGTAGAGCCTGTCTCCTAGCATTGTCAGCCAAAACGCCAGGGCGTTTCCCACGCTGGGTCAGTGAGCGCTGGGAAAAGTGCCTCAAAGAGGCGTGGCCCTCACCTTCCTTTTTCTTCTGATCTTTCCCATGTAGCGTTGGGGCCCTGAGCAGCGTCTTCGAGCAGCTGACCTCGCTGAGACAGCGGGAGCTCGCCCCAGTCTTGTTGGCCTACCTGAAGCAGAGCAAGGCATCGGGTAGGTCCAGCGGAGGCGGCGCCACCTTTGTCTGGCGTGCCGAATGACAGCGGCGCTCTGTGTCTGTGAACATTTGTCTCTGCTAATGAGTCTTTTGTGCGCGACATCCTTTTCAGGCTCGACCTGTGGCTCCAACAGCAGCAGCCTCAGCACGTGTCTTTGGCAATGCTTTGGCAGATTCTCCATCTACGTGGATTACGAAGACCTGCGCGGGCTCTTCGAAGGCTTTGGCAGCGTAAGTGGGGCCCCGCCACGCCGTAGAGTGGCTCCTGCGACTGTTTTGGGCAGGCGTGTTGTTTCTCACAACCGGTGTTGTTGTTGTTGTTTTCTCCTCCGCAGTTTGAGGCACTGGACCTTCTGAGCGCCTCCCAACTCGCTCAGCTGACACTAAACTCGGGCGCGCTGAACAACGCGGACCTGATCGGCCTGGTCTTCGACCGTCTGGACGGCGACAACGCTTTCCAGGACGTTGACGGATTCTTGGCAGCTCTCACCCGGACGCCGCAGGTATGTTGTCATCGCTGAGGTGGCAAGCGCGCACAGGTGTTGTTTTCCTGTCGGGCAAAAGCACCCGAGGGGCGTTTGTGACAGCCATTGCGTTGTTCCTCTTTTTTTAGTTGTTGCTGCTTTTTAAATCTGATGACAATGCTGGTCTCTGCTCGTTTGTCGTTTCCTCTAGGCTTTGGACATCAGTCCTGTGGTGCGGGACATCATGATGAATCGGGTCTTCGCCGTCATCAGCCCTCATTTCGAAGACTTCGGGAGCCAAGAGTGGGTTTCCTGGTTCACCGTCAAACTGATTCCCCTCCTGCCCAGCCTGACGCCAGAGATGCTCCGGACAGTAACGTCCAACGCGGACTGCGACGCATACCACGTCATGTACGTAGCGCTCCCCACGTGCTGCACAGCTCTGTAAAGCCTGCCTCTTAGCACGGCCAGCCAAGACGCCAGGGCGTTTCTCACGCTGGGTCTGTGAGCGGTGGGAGAAGTACGTGTGCGAGGCGTGGTCCTGACCTTCCTTTGTCTTTTGACCTTTCCCATGCAGCGTCGGGGCCCTGAGCAGCGTCTTCGAGCAGCTGACCTCGCTGAGACAGCGGCAACTCACCCCAGTCTTGTTGGCCTACCTGAAGCAGAGCCAGGCATCGGGTACGTTTGTCTCGCGTGCCGAATGACACCGCCGCTTTGCGTCTGTGAGCGTCTGTCTCTCCTAATGAGTCTTTTCTGCACGTCATCCTTTTCAGGCTCGACCTGTGGGTCCAACAGCGGCAGCCTCAGCACTTGTCTTTGGGTGTGCTTCGGCAAATTCTCCATCTACGTGGACTACGAAGACCTGCGCGGGCTCATCGAAGGATTTGGCAGCGTAAGTGGGGCCCCGCCACGCCGTAGAGTGGCTCCTGCGACTGTTTTGGCCGAGCGTGTTGTTTCTCACAACCGGTGTTGTTGTTGTTGTTGTTTTCTCCCTGGCAGTTTGAGGCACTGGACCTAATGAGCGCCTCACAAGTTGCTCAGCTGACACTAAACTCGGGCGCGCTGAACAACGCGGACCTGATCGGCCTGGTCTTTGACCGCCTGGACGCCGGCAATGCTTTCCAGGATGTTGACGAGTTCCTGGCAGCTCTGACCCGGACACCGCAGGTACGTTCTGATCACTGAGATGACAAGCACGCGCAGGCGCTACTTTCTGTGGGGCAAAGTAAGATCTTAGGGGCGTTTGTGATGCAGTTTTTGTTTTGTTTTGTTTTGTTTTGTTTTGTGATTTTTAACGGTGGTTTTGATGGAAACGCTGCTCTCTGCCCGCTTCCCTTAGGCTTTGGACATCAGTCCTGTGGTGAGGGACATCATGATGAATCGGGTCTTCGCCGTCATCAGCCCTCATTTCGAAGACTTCGGGAGCCAAGAGTGGGTTTCCTGGTTCACCGTCAAACTGACTCCCCTCCTGCCCAGCCTGACTCCAGAGATGCTCCAGACGGTAACATCGAAGGCGGACTGCGACGCATACCACGTCATGTACGTAGCGCTCCCCCCAGGCTGCGCAGCTCCGTAGAGCCTGTCTCCTAGCATTGTCAGCCAAAACGCCAGGGCGTTTCCCACGCTGGGTCAGTGAGCGCTGGGAAAAGTGCCTCAAAGAGGCGTGGCCCTCACCTTCCTTTTTCTTCTGATCTTTCCCATGTAGCGTTGGGGCCCTGAGCAGCGTCTTCGAGCAGCTGACCTCGCTGAGACAGCGGGAGCTCGCCCCAGTCTTGTTGGCCTACCTGAAGCAGAGCAAGGCATCGGGTAGGTCCAGCGGAGGCGGCGCCACCTTTGTCTGGCGTGCCGAATGACAGCGGCGCTCTGTGTCTGTGAACATTTGTCTCTGCTAATGAGTCTTTTGTGCGCGACATCCTTTTCAGGCTCGACCTGTGGCTCCAACAGCAGCAGCCTCAGCACGTGTCTTTGGCAATGCTTTGGCAGATTCTCCATCTACGTGGATTACGAAGACCTGCGCGGGCTCTTCGAAGGCTTTGGCAGCGTAAGTGGGGCCCCGCCACGCCGTAGAGTGGCTCCTGCGACTGTTTTGGGCAGGCGTGTTGTTTCTCACAACCGGTGTTGTTGTTGTTGTTTTCTCCTCCGCAGTTTGAGGCACTGGACCTTCTGAGCGCCTCCCAACTCGCTCAGCTGACACTAAACTCGGGCGCGCTGAACAACGCGGACCTGATCGGCCTGGTCTTCGACCGTCTGGACGGCGACAACGCTTTCCAGGACGTTGACGGATTCTTGGCAGCTCTCACCCGGACGCCGCAGGTATGTTGTCATCGCTGAGGTGGCAAGCGCGCACAGGTGTTGTTTTCCTGTCGGGCAAAAGCACCCGAGGGGCGTTTGTGACAGCCATTGCGTTGTTCCTCTTTTTTTAGTTGTTGCTGCTTTTTAAATCTGATGACAATGCTGGTCTCTGCTCGTTTGTCGTTTCCTCTAGGCTTTGGACATCAGTCCTGTGGTGCGGGACATCATGATGAATCGGGTCTTCGCCGTCATCAGCCCTCATTTCGAAGACTTCGGGAGCCAAGAGTGGGTTTCCTGGTTCACCGCCAAACTGATTCCCCTCCTGCCCAGCCTGACGCCAGAGATGCTCCGGACAGTAACGTCCAACGCGGACTGCGACGCATACCACGTCATGTACGTAGCGCTCCCCACGTGCTGCACAGCTCTGTAAAGCCTGCCTCTTAGCACGGCCAGCCAAGACGCCAGGGCGTTTCTCACGCTGGGTCTGTGAGCGGTGGGAGAAGTACGTGTGCGAGGCGTGGTCCTGACCTTCCTTTGTCTTTTGACCTTTCCCATGCAGCGTCGGGGCCCTGAGCAGCGTCTTCGAGCAGCTGACCTCGCTGAGACAGCGGCAACTCACCCCAGTCTTGTTGGCCTACCTGAAGCAGAGCCAGGCATCGGGTACGTTTGTCTCGCGTGCCGAATGACACCGCCGCTTTGCGTCTGTGAGCGTCTGTCTCTCCTAATGAGTCTTTTCTGCACGTCATCCTTTTCAGGCTCGACCTGTGGGTCCAACAGCGGCAGCCTCAGCGCTTGTCTTTGGGTGTGCTTCGGCAAATTCTCCATCTACGTGGACTACGAAGACCTGCGCGGGCTCATCGAAGGATTTGGCAGCGTAAGTGGGGCCCCGCCACGCCGTAGAGTGGCTCCTGCGACTGTTTTGGCCGAGCGTGTTGTTTCTCACAACCGGTGTTGTTGTTGTTGTTGTTTTCTCCCTGGCAGTTTGAGGCACTGGACCTAATGAGCGCCTCACAAGTTGCTCAGCTGACACTAAACTCGGGCGCGCTGAACAACGCGGACCTGATCGGCCTGGTCTTTGACCGCCTGGACGCCGGCAATGCTTTCCAGGATGTTGACGAGTTCCTGGCAGCTCTGACCCGGACACCGCAGGTACGTTCTGATCACTGAGATGACAAGCACGCGCAGGCGCTACTTTCTGTGGGGCAAAGTAAGATCTTAGGGGCGTTTGTGATGCAGTTTTTGTTTTGTTTTGTCTTGTTTTGTTTTGTGATTTTTAACGGTGGTTTTGATGGAAACGCTGCTCTCTGCCCGCTTCCCTTAGGCTTTGGACATCAGTCCTGTGGTGAGGGACATCATGATGAATCGGGTCTTCGCCGTCATCAGCCCTCATTTCGAAGACTTCGGGAGCCAAGAGTGGGTTTCCTGGTTCACCGTCAAACTGACTCCCCTCCTGCCCAGCCTGACTCCAGAGATGCTCCAGACGGTAACATCGAAGGCGGACTGCGACGCATACCACGTCATGTACGTAGCGCTCCCCCCAGGCTGCGCAGCTCCGTAGAGCCTGTCTCCTAGCATTGTCAGCCAAAACGCCAGGGCGTTTCCCACGCTGGGTCAGTGAGCGCTGGGAAAATTGCCTCAAAGAGGCGTGGCCCTCACCTTCCTTTTTCTTCTGATCTTTCCCATGTAGCGTTGGGGCCCTGAGCAGCGTCTTCGAGCAGCTGACCTCGCTGAGACAGCGGGAGCTCGCCCCAGTCTTGTTGGCCTACCTGAAGCAGAGCAAGGCATCGGGTAGGTCCAGCGGAGGCGGCGCCACCTTTGTCTGGCGTGCCGAATGACAGCGGCGCTCTGTGTCTGTGAGCATTTGTCTCTGCTAATGAGTCTTTTGTGCGCGACATCCTTTTCAGGCTCGACCTGTGGCTCCAACAGCAGCAGCCTCAGCACGTGTCTTTGGCAATGCTTTGGCAGATTCTCCATCTACGTGGATTACGAAGACCTGCGCGGGCTCTTCGAAGGCTTTGGCAGCGTAAGTGGGGCCCCGCCACGCCGTAGAGTGGCTCCTGCCACTGTTTTGGGCAGGCGTGTTGTTTCTCACAACCGGTGTTGTTGTTGTTGTTTTCTCCTCCGCAGTTTGAGGCACTGGACCTTCTGAGCGCCTCCCAACTCGCTCAGCTGACACTAAACTCGGGCGCGCTGAACAACGCGGACCTGATCGGCCTGGTCTTCGACCGTCTGGACGGCGACAACGCTTTCCAGGACGTTGACGGATTCTTGGCAGCTCTCACCCGGACGCCGCAGGTATGTTGTCATCGCTGAGGTGGCAAGCGCGCACAGGTGTTGTTTTCCTGTCGGGCAAAAGCACCCGAGGGGCGTTTGTGACAGCCATTGCGTTGTTCCTCTTTTTTTAGTTGTTGTTGCTTTTTAAATCTGATGACAATGCTGGTCTCTGCTCGTTTGTCGTTTCCTCTAGGCTTTGGACATCAGTCCTGTGGTGCGGGACATCATGATGAATCGGGTCTTCGCCGTCATCAGCCCTCATTTCGAAGACTTCGGGAGCCAAGAGTGGGTTTCCTGGTTCACCGTCAAACTGATTCCCCTCCTGCCCAGCCTGACGCCAGAGATGCTCCGGACAGTAACGTCCAACGCGGACTGCGACGCATACCACGTCATGTACGTAGCGCTCCCCACGTGCTGCACAGCTCTGTAAAGCCTGCCTCTTAGCACGGCCAGCCAAGACGCCAGGGCGTTTCTCACGCTGGGTCTGTGAGCGGTGGGAGAAGTACGTGTGCGAGGCGTGGTCCTGACCTTCCTTTGTCTTTTGACCTTTCCCATGCAGCGTCGGGGCCCTGAGCAGCGTCTTCGAGCAGCTGACCTCGCTGAGACAGCGGCAACTCACCCCAGTCTTGTTGGCCTACCTGAAGCAGAGCCAGGCATCGGGTACGTTTGTCTCGCGTGCCGAATGACACCGCCGCTTTGCGTCTGTGAGCGTCTGTCTCTCCTAATGAGTCTTTTCTGCACGTCATCCTTTTCAGGCTCGACCTGTGGGTCCAACAGCGGCAGCCTCAGCGCTTGTCTTTGGGTGTGCTTCGGCAAATTCTCCATCTACGTGGACTACGAAGACCTGCGCGGGCTCATCGAAGGATTTGGCAGCGTAAGTGGGGCCCCGCCACGCCGTAGAGTGGCTCCTGCGACTGTTTTGGCCGAGTGTGTTGTTTCTCACAACCGGTGTTGTTGTTGTTTTCTCCCTGGCAGTTTGAGGCACTGGACCTAATGAGCGCCTCACAAGTTGCTCAGCTGACACTAAACTCGGGCGCGCTGAACAACGCGGACCTGATCGGCCTGGTCTTTGACCGCCTGGCCGCCGGCAATGCTTTCCAGGATGTTGACGAGTTCCTGGCAGCTCTGACCCGGACACCGCAGGTACGTTCTGATCACTGAGATGACAAGCACGCGCAGGCGCTACTTTCTGTGGGGCAAAGTAAGATCTTAGGGGCGTTTGTGATGCAGTTTTTGTTTTGTTTTGTTTTGTTTTGTTTTGTTTTGTGATTTTTAACGGTGGTTTTGATGGAAACGCTGCTCTCTGCCCGCTTCCCTTAGGCTTTGGACATCAGTCCTGTGGTGAGGGACATCATGATGAATCGGGTCTTCGCCGTCATCAGCCCTCATTTCGAAGCCTTCGGGAGCCAAGAGTGGGTTTCCTGGTTCACCGTCAAACTGACTCCCCTCCTGCCCAGCCTGACTCCAGAGATGCTCCAGACGGTAACATCGAAGGCGGACTGCGACGCATACCACGTCATGTACGTAGCGCTCCCCCCAGGCTGCGCAGCTCCGTAGAGCCTGTTTCCTAGCATTGTCAGCCAAAACGCCAGGGCGTTTCCCACGCTGGGTCAGTGAGCGCTGGGAAAAGTGCCTCAAAGAGGCGTGGCCCTCACCTTCCTTTTTCTTCTGATCTTTCCCATGTAGCGTTGGGGCCCTGAGCAGCGTCTTCGAGCAGCGGACCTCGCTGAGACAGCGGGAGCTCGCCCCAGTCTTGTTGGCCTACCTGAAGCAGAGCAAGGCATCGGGTAGGTCCAGCGGAGGCGGCGCCACCTTTGTCTGGCGTGCCGAATGACAGCGGCGCTCTGTGTCTGTGAGCATTTGTCTCTGCTAATGAGTCTTTTGTGCGCGACATCCTTTTCAGGCTCGACCTGTGGCTCCAACAGCAGCAGCCTCAGCACGTGTCTTTGGCAATGCTTTGGCAGATTCTCCATCTACGTGGATTACGAAGACCTGCGCGGGCTCTTCGAAGGCTTTGGCAGCGTAAGTGGGGCCCCGCCACGCCGTAGAGTGGCTCCTGCGACTGTTTTGGGCAGGCGTGTTGTTTCTCACAACCGGTGTTGTTGTTGTTGTTTTCTCCTCCGCAGTTTGAGGCACTGGACCTTCTGAGCGCCTCCCAACTCGCTCAGCTGACACTAAACTCGGGCGCGCTGAACAACGCGGACCTGATCGGCCTGGTCTTCGACCGTCTGGACGGCGACAACGCTTTCCAGGACGTTGACGGATTCTTGGCAGCTCTCACCCGGATGCCGCAGGTATGTTGTCATCGTTGAGGTGGCAAGCGCGCACAGGTGTTGTTTTCCTGTCGGGCAAAAGCACCCGAGGGGCGTTTGTGACAGCCATTGCATTGTTCCTCTTTTTTTAGTTGTTGTTGCTTTTTAAATCTGATGACAATGCTGGTCTCTGCTCGTTTGTCGTTTCCTCTAGGCTTTGGACATCAGTCCTGTGGTGCGGGACATCATGATGAATCGGGTCTTCGCCGTCATCAGCCCTCATTTCGAAGACTTCGGGAGCCAAGAGTGGGTTTCCTGGTTCACCGTCAAACTGATTCCCCTCCTGCCCAGCCTGACACCAGAGATGCTCCGGACAGTAACGTCCAACGCGGACTGCGACGCATACCACGTCATGTACGTAGCGCTCCCCACGTGCTGCACAGCTCTGTAAAGCCTGCCTCTTAGCACGGCCAGCCAAGACGCCAGAGCGTTTCTCACGCTGGGTCTGTGAGCGGTGGGAGAAGTACGTGTGCGAGGCGTGGTCCTGACCTTCCTTTGTCTTTTGACCTTTCCCATGCAGCGTCGGGGCCCTGAGCAGCGTCTTCGAACAGCTGACCTCGCTGAGACAGCAGGAGATCACAGCTGTTTTGGTGGGCTTCCTGAAACAGCATCATGGATCAGGTTAGTCTTGTATAGAATTAAATTCTGCTTTACACACATTGAATTAGTTATAAATCTAACTGGAATAATATTTATCTTTAATTTGTTGTTTTTATTTAGTGGATTCAAATTTGAATTTTTGTTTTATTTTTAGAAGGATATTTTTGTGATTATCTATATTGCCTGTTACCATTTATGTCAGTGTAATATTTTTGTTATATTATTTGTTGCTCATGATAATTTATTTTATATCCAGATTTCATCTTAATTATGCTGTTGAATAATTCTGTATACTCTTTCACATTTAATGGGACAAATTATATCTGATAAATGTTATGATTTTCTTTAATCAGAGAATCTTCAATAACATACTTTAGTTATTTGCATTGATTTTTGTGTCCAAGAGTAGTTTACTGTCTTTGTTTTTTTTTGTTTGTTTGTTTGTTTGTTTTTTCAAATATATGTATTATATAGCCTGCCAAGTGGACTCCACAACTGAATCTGCATGGATTCCTATCAACTTTGGCTTATTTTCTAGACATGTCACATATTCCAATTTAAAGGAGATAAAAATGAACCTGGTAATTAGGTTTATCGTCATCTTTACAATTTTTGTTCCTTCTCTAAATATCAATAACTTTGACCGGGTATTGTTCTTTGTTTAGATGACACTTCTAAATTCCCTCTCAGCAACACTAAAAGCAGAATTAGTGTTTGATCCATCTGCTGGTGTACTTCAGAATGAGACACTTTTGAGAATGGTGTTGACCTCAATTCTGATGTCTCCAGATGATGGGCAGCTTGAAGAGTTCTTTATGGCTATTCCTTACATCACAACAAAGGTGTGTTATAGGTTTCTGCACTACTGAACAACTACATACATTTAGTTTTATGATTAAACTCATTCACACTGTAAGGCAATCCTTTAATCATCAAGCAACAATTTGTGTTTTTTAAAGTGATATGAAATGACAAATATTGTTGATACTTTTGTATATTTCAGAGAAATATCACAATGATTGAAAACACAGCTGTCCGAGACACAATGCTGAATCTAACTTTGATGGCTCTTGCTCCCAAATTCCCCTTCTTCCAAAAGAGTGACTATGAGTTATGGTTCCAAATCAATCTTGTGATACTGCTGGCCAGTTTCCGTCCATCATATTTGGTGGTTATCCCCACAAACATCAGCTGTGACTCCTACGATGCAATGTGAGTTATTTGATTCCTTTCAATGTCATGTTTTTAATTTGGATGGTGCAGAAATAAATTTGAAACTTTTTTTCAGATTGAAAGGTCTAGAGAAGTCTTTAGCAATTCTACCATCTGAACATCTGGAGGACCTCAGGACAAGCAAAGAAATTATTTCTCGTTCCCAAACAAAAGGTTTGTGATAGCTTATTTTAGTTTAAACATTTTGAGATATTTTACCAGGTAAACTTTTTTACATATTTATTATATTTTTCCAATAGGTTGTGCTCAGAAAAACACTGAAGTTACCTTACCAATGACAGCGAAAAATGATGATTCCATTGCCTCGGCTGTCCCTACTGTTTATTCAAATATTAAAATCCATTCTGATCTATCAACCTTAACTGTTCCTCTGGGTCTTACAACCACTGCTGGTGCTACTGATCTATCAAGCACATCTGCCAATAATAGTCTTTTAAGCACCACAGGCCATGCTGATCCATCCAGCACATCTTCTCCTGTTGGTCCCATGCTTAATGCACTTCCTACTCAAAAATCAAGCACAATTGTTCCTCATGGTACTATAAACACCATTGTCTCTACTGATCTGTCAAGCACAACTATACCTAATCATCTCTCAGATACTTCAGTTTCAAACAATATATCAATTACAACTGCTCCATCTGGCCAGTCAACAGTTCACACTGATTTATCAAGCACAACTATTTCTACTGCTATTTCAAGCAAAATACTTTCTACAGATGTATCAATCACAACTGCTCCTAATGATCCTTCAAGCACCACAGGCCACAATGATCCATCAAGAACAACTGCTCCTGCTCAGTTTTCGAACAATGCAGTACCTACTGATCAACTAAGCACAACTATTCCTAATGGTCTCGTCGTTACTAAAGATCCTTCAGATTCATTAAAGACATCTATTTCTGATGATTCCACAACTGATGCAGCTCCTAGTGATCATCACACTCTGTTAACCACAAAAGTTCCTACTGGTCCCACAACCATGGCTGTCGCTACTGATCTGTCAAATGGAACTGTTCCTAATGATCATTTAAGCATCTCAGGTCATACAGACCAGTTAAGCATGACTACAGCCAGTGGTCCCTCAACTACTACATATCCTACTAATCTTCCAGGCACAACTGCTCTTTCAGGCCCTTCATCCTCCACAGTGCCTACTAATCAATCAAGTGGAAGTATTTTTCATGGTACTATAACCACCACTGCCTCTTTTGATCGGTCAAGCACAGCTGGACATAATTATCGTTCAGATACATCCATTTCAACCAGTATGTCAATCACAACTGCTCCAGCTGGCCAGTCAATAGACACAGTTCACACTGATACTATTTCTGCTGGTATTTCAAGCAGTGTACTTCCTCCCGATATATCAATCACAACTGTTCATGCTGGTCCTTCAAGCACCACAGGCCACACTTCTCCTGATAATTTTTCAAACAAAGCATTTACAAATGATGAACCAACCAATACGGTTCATACTGGAACTTTTACCACTGCAGCTTCTTCTGATCTGTCAAGCACAACTGTATCTAATAGTCCTGTCAAAACTAAAGATTCTTTGAATTTATTAAGGACATCTATTCCTGATGGTTCCGCAACAGCTACAGTTCCTACTGACCAGTCAAGCACCACTGTTATGTCAGGCCCTTCAACCTCCAAAATACCTAGTTATCAATCAAGCACAGTTGTTACTCATGGAAATATAAACACCACTGCCTCTACTGACTTGTCAAGCATTGCTGGACCTGATTATCTTACAGATACTTCCATTTCAACCAGTACATCAATCACAGCTGCTCCAGCTGGCCAGTCAAGCAGTGTACTTTCTAAAGATGTATCAATCACGCCTAATGGTCCTTCAAGCACCACAGACCACACTGATCCATCAAGCACAGCTGCTTCTGATCATTTTTCGAGCAATGAAGTCCCTACTGATCAACCAAGTTCAACTGTTCACTCTGGAACTTTAACCACTGCAGTTCCTTCTGATCTGTTAAGCACAACTGCTCCTAATGCTCCTGTCACAACTAAAGATGCTTGGAATTTATCAAAGAGATCTGTTCCTGATGGTTCCACAAGTTCTGCAGTTCCTACTTATCAATCAAGCACAATTGTTCCTCATGGTTCTGTAAGCACTGTAGTGTCTACTGATCTATCAAGCACAGCTGGAACTAATCATCTTACAGATACTTCAATTTCAAGCAGTACATCAATCACAGCTGCTCCAGCTGGCCAGTCAAGCAGTGTACTTTCTACACATGTATCAATCACACCTAATGGTCCTTCAAGCACCACAGGCCACACTGATCCATCAAGCTCAAATGCTCTTCATCATTTTTCAAACAATGCAGTCCCAAACAATGAAGTCCCTACTGAACAACCAAGCTCAAATGTTCACAATGGAACTTTTACCCCTGCAGTTTCTCCTAATGGTTCTGTCACAACTAAAGATGCTTTAAATTCATCAAAGACATCTGTTCCTGATGGTTCCACAAGTGCTGCAGTTCCTACTTATCAGTCAAGCACAATTGTTCCTCGTGGTTCTGTAAGTACCGTAGTGTCTACTGATCTATCAAGCACAGCTGGATCTAATCATCCTACAGATACTTCAATTTCAAGCAGTACATCAATCACAGATGCCCCAGCTGGCCAGTCAAGTAATACACATCACACTGATTTATCAAGTACAACAATTTCTATTGCTATTTCAAGCAGTGTACTTTCTCCCAATATGACAATCACAACTGCTCCTGATGGTCATCCAAGCACCACAGACCACACTGATCCATCAAGCACAACTGCTTCTGATCATTTTTCAAGCAATGAAGTCTCTACTGATCAACCAAGTTCAACTTTTCACACTGGAAGTTTAACCACTGCAGTTCCCTCTGATCTGTCAAGCACAACTGCCCCTAATGGTGCTGTCACAACCAAAGATGCTTTGAATTCATCAAAGACATCTGTTCCTGATTTTTCCACAACTGCTGCAGTTCCTCCTGATCAGTCAAGCACAACTGTTCAGTCAGGCCCTACAGCCTCCACAGTGCAACCAAGCACAATTGTTCCTCAAGGTTCTGTAAACACCATTGTGTCTACTGATCTGTTAAACACAACTGGAACTAATCATCTTACAGATACTTCCATTTCAATCAGTACATCAATCACAGCTGCTTCAGCTGGCCAGTCAAGCAGTGTAATTTCTACACATGTATCAATCACACCTGCTCCTGATGGTCCTTCAAGCACCACAGACCGTACTGATCCATCAACCACAACTGGTCCTGATAATTTTCCAAACAATGCAGTCCCAACGGATCAGCCAAGCAAAACTTTTGATACTGGAACTTCGACCACTGCAATTCCTACTAATCTCACAAGCACAGCTGCTCCTAATGGTCCTGTTCCTGATGGCTCCACAAGTTTTGCAGTTCCTACTTATCAATCAAGCACAATTGTTCCTCATGGTTCTGTAAGCACCGTAGTGTCTACTGATCTATCAAGCACAGCTGGATCTAATCATCCTACAGATACTTCAGTTTCAAGCAGTACATCAATCACAGATGCCCCAGCTGGCCAGTCAAGTAATACACATCACACTGATTTATCAAGTACAACCATTTCTACTGGTATTTCAAGCAGTGTACTTTCCCCTGATATGACAATCACAACTGCTCCTGATGGTCATTCAAGCACCACAGACCACACTGATCCATCAAGCACAACTGCTTCTGATCATTTTTCAAGCAATGAAGTCTCTACTGATCAACCAAGTTCAACTTTTCACACTGGAAGTTTAACCACTGCAGTTCCCTCTGATCTGTCAAGCACAACTGCCCCTAATGGTGCTGTCACAACCAAAGATGCTTTGAATTCATCAAAGACATCTGTTCCTGATTTTTCCACAACTGCTGCAGTTCCTCCTGATCAGTCAAGCACAACTGTTCAGTCAGGCCCTTCAGCCTCCACAGTGCAACCAAGCACAATTGTTCCTCAAGGTTCTGTAAACACCATTGTGTCTACTGATCTGTTAAACACAACTGGAACTAATCATCTTACAGATACTTCCATTTCAATCAGTACATCAATCACAGATGCCCCAGCTGGCCAGTCAAGTAATACACATCACACTGATTTATCAAGTACAACCATTTCTACTGGTATTTCAAGCAGTGTACTTTCCCCTGATATGACAATCACAACTGCTCCTGATGGTCATTCAAGCACCACAGACCACACTGATCCATCAAGCACAACTGCTTCTGATAATTTTTCAAGCAGTGAAGTCCTTACTGATCAACCAAGTTCAACTGTTCACACTGGAACTTTAACCACTGCAGTTCCTTCTGATCTGTCAAGCACAACTGCTCCTAATGGTCCTGTCACAACTAAAGATGCTTTGAATTCATCAAAAACATCTGTTTCTGATGGTTCCACAAGTTCTGCAGTTCCTACTTATCAATCAAGCACAATTGTTCCTCATGGTTCTGTAAGCACTGTAGTGTCTACTGATCTATCAAGCACAGCTGGAACTAATCATCTTACACATACTTCAATTTCAACCAGTACATCAATCACAGATGCCCCAGCTGGCCAGTCAAGTGATACACATCACACTGATTTATCAAGTACAACTATTTCTATTGGTATTTCAAGCAGTGTACTTTCTACAGCTGTATCAATCACACCTGCTCCTCGTGGTCCTTCAAGCACCACAGACCGTACTGATCTATCAAGCATAACTGCTCCTGATCATTTTTCAAACAATGCAGTCCCTACAGATCAACCAAGCAAAACTTTTGATACTGGAACTTTGACCACTGCAATTCCTACTAAACTGTCAAGCACAACTGCTCCTAATGGTCCCGTCACAACCAAAGATTTTTTGAATTCATCAAAGACATCTGTTCCTGATTCCACAACTGCTGCAGTTCCTCCCGATCAGTCAAGCACAGCTGTTCAGTCAGGCCCTTCAGCCTCTACAGTGCCTAGTTATCATCCAAGCACAACTGTTTCTCATGGTTCTGTAAACACCATTGTGTCTACTGATCTAAGCACAACTGGGCCTAATCATCTTACAAATACTTCAATTTCAACCAGTACATCAATCACAGATGCCCCAGCTGGCCTGTCAAGCAATACACATCACACTGATTTATCAAGTACAAGTATTTCTATTGCTATTTCAAGCAATGTACTTTCTACAGACATAATCACAACTAGTCCTGATGGTCCTTTAAGCACCACTGGCCACACTGATCCATCAAGCTCAAATGCTCCTCATCATTTTTCAAACAATGCAGTCCCTACTGAACAACCAAGCTCAACTGTTCACAGTGAAACGTTTACCCCTGCAGTTTCTCCTAATGGTTCTGTCACAACTAAAGATGTTTTGAATTCATCAAAGACATCTGTTCCTGATGGTTTCACAAGTTCTGCAGTTCCAACTTATCAATCAAGCACAATTGTTCCTCATGGTTCTGTAAGCACCGTAGTGTCTACTGATCTATCAAGCACAGCTGGAACTAATCATCTTGCAGATACTTCAATTTCAACCAGTACATCAATCACAGATGCCCCAGCTGGCCAGTCAAGTAATACACATCACACTGATTTATCAAGTACAACAATTTCTATTGCTATTTCAAGCAGTGTACTTTCTCCCAATATGACAATCACAACTGCTCCTGATGGTCATCCAAGCACCACAGACCACACTGATCCATCAAGCACAACTGCTTCTGATCATTTTTCAAGCAATGAAGTCTCTACTGATCAACCAAGTTCAACTTTTCACACTGGAAGTTTAACCACTGCAGTTCCCTCTGATCTGTCAAGCACAACTGCCCCTAATGGTGCTGTCACAACCAAAGATGCTTTGAATTCATCAAAGACATCTGTTCCTGATTTTTCCACAACTGCTGCAGTTCCTCCTGATCAGTCAAGCACAACTGTTCAGTCAGGCCCTTCAGCCTCCACAGTGCAACCAAGCACAATTGTTCCTCAAGGTTCTGTAAACACCATTGTGTCTACTGATCTGTTAAACACAACTGGAACTAATCATCTTACAGATACTTCCATTTCAATCAGTACATCAATCACAGCTGCTTCAGCTGGCCAGTCAAGCAGTGTAATTTCTACACATGTATCAATCACACCTGCTCCTGATGGTCCTTCAAGCACCACAGACCGTACTGATCCATCAACCACAACTGGTCCTGATAATTTTCCAAACAATGCAGTCCCAACGGATCAGCCAAGCAAAACTTTTGATACTGGAACTTCGACCACTGCAATTCCTACTAATCTCACAAGCACAGCTGCTCCTAATGGTCCTGTTCCTGATGGCTCCACAAGTTTTGCAGTTCCTACTTATCAATCAAGCACAATTGTTCCTCATGGTTCTGTAAGCACTGTAGTGTCTACTGATCTATCAAGCACAGCTGGAACTAATCATCTTACACATACTTCAATTTCAACCAGTACATCAATCACAGATGCCCCAGCTGGCCAGTCAAGTGATACACATCACACTGAGTTATCAAGTACAACTATTTCTATTGGTATTTCAAGCAGTGTACTTTCTACAGCTGTATCAATCACACCTGCTCCTCGTGGTCCTTCAAGCACCACAGACCGTACTGATCTATCAAGCATAACTGCTCCTGATCATTTTTCAAACAATGCAGTCCCTACAGATCAACCAAGCAAAACTTTTGATACTGGAACTTTGACCACTGCAATTCCTACTAATCTGTCAAGCACAACTGCTCCTAATGGTCCCGTCACAAACAAAGATTTTTTGAATTCATCAAAGACATCTGTTCCTGATTCCACAACTGCTGCAGTTCCTCCCGATCAGTCAAGCACAACTGTTCAGTCAGGCCCTTCAGCCTCTACAGTGCCTAGTTATCATCCAAGCACAATTGTTCCTCGTGGTTCTGTAAGCACCGTAGTGTCTACTGATCTATCAAGCACAGCTGGATCTAATCATCCTACAGATACTTCAATTTCAAGCACTACATCAATCACAGATGCCCCAGCTGGCCAGTCAAGTAATACACATCACACTGATTTATCAAGTACAACCATTTCTACTGGTATTTCAAGCAGTGTACTTTCCCCTGATATGACAATCACAACTGCTCCTGATGGTCATTCAAGCACCACAGACCACACTGATCCATCAAGCACAACTGCTTCTGATAATTTTTCAAGCAGTGAAGTCCTTACTGATCAACCAAGTTCAACTGTTCACACTGGAACTTTAACCACTGCAGTTCCTTCTGATCTGTCAAGCACAACTGCTCCTAATGGTCCTGTCACAACTAAAGATGCTTTGAATTCATCAAAAACATCTGTTTCTGATGGTTCCACAAGTTCTGCAGTTCCTACTTATCAATCAAGCACAATTGTTCCTCATGGTTCTGTAAGCACTGTAGTGTCTACTGATCTATCAAGCACAGCTGGAACTAATCATCTTACACATACTTCAATTTCAACCAGTACATCAATCACAGATGCCCCAGCTGGCCAGTCAAGTAATACACATCACACTGATTTATCAAGTACAACTATTTCTATTGGTATTTCAAGCAGTGTACTTTCTACAGCTGTATCAATCACACCTGCTCCTCGTGGTCCTTCAAGCACCACAGACCGTACTGATCTATCAAGCATAACTGCTCCTGATCATTTTTCAAACAATGCAGTCCCTACAGATCAACCAAGCAAAACTTTTGATACTGGAACTTTGACCACTGCAATTCCTACTAATCTGTCAAGCACAACTGCTCCTAATGGTCCCGTCACAACCAAAGATTTTTTGAATTCATCAAAGACATCTGTTCCTGATTCCACAACTGCTGCAGTTCCTCCCGATCAGTCAAGCACAGCTGTTCAGTCAGGCCCTTCAGCCTCTACAGTGCCTAGTTATCATCCAAGCACAACTGTTTCTCATGGTTCTGTAAACACCATTGTGTCTACTGATCTAAGCACAACTGGGCCTAATCATCTTACAAATACTTCAATTTCAACCAGTACATCAATCACAGATGCCCCAGCTGGCCTGTCAAGCAATACACATCACACTGATTTATCAAGTACAAGTATTTCTATTGCTATTTCAAGCAATGTACTTTCTACAGACATAATCACAACTAGTCCTGATGGTCCTTTAAGCACCACTGGCCCCACTGATCCATCAAGCTCAAATGCTCCTCATCATTTTTCAAACAATGCAGTCCCTACTGAACAACCAAGCTCAACTGTTCACAGTGAAACGTTTACCCCTGCAGTTTCTCCTAATGGTCCTGTCACAACTAAAGATGTTTTGAATTCATCAAAGACATCTGTTCCTGATGGTTTCACAAGTTCTGCAGTTCCAACTTATCAATCAAGCACAATTGTTCCTCATGGTTCTGTAAGCACCGTAGTGTCTACTGATCTATCAAGCACAGCTGGAACTAATCATCTTGCAGATACTTCAATTTCAACCAGTACATCAATCACAGATGCCCCAGCTGGCCAGTCAAGTAATACACATCACAGTGATTTATCAAGTACAACAATTTCTATTGCTATTTCAAGCAGTGTACTTTCTCCCAATATGACAATCACAACTGCTCCTGATGGTCATCCAAGCACCACAGACCACACTGATCCATCAAGCACAACTGCTTCTGATCATTTTTCAAGCAATGAAGTCTCTACTGATCAACCAAGTTCAACTTTTCACACTGGAAGTTTAACCACTGCAGTTCCCTCTGATCTGTCAAGCACAACTGCCCCTAATGGTGCTGTCACAACCAAAGATGCTTTGAATTCATCAAAGACATCTGTTCCTGATTTTTCCACAACTGCTGCAGTTCCTCCTGATCAGTCAAGCACAACTGTTCAGTCAGGCCCTTCAGCCTCCACAGTGCAACCAAGCACAATTGTTCCTCAAGGTTCTGTAAACACCATTGTGTCTACTGATCTGTTAAACACAACTGGAACTAATCATCTTACAGATACTTCCATTTCAATCAGTACATCAATCACAGCGTTTCAGCTGGCCAGTCAAGCAGTGTAATTTCTACACATGTATCAATCACACCTGCTCCTGATGGTCCTTCAAGCACCACAGACCGTACTGATCCATCAAGCACAACTGGTCCTGATAATTTTCCAAACAATGCAGTCCCTACGGATCAGCCAAGCAAAACTTTTGATACTGGAACTTCGACCACTGCAATTCCTACTAATCTCACAAGCACAGCTGCTCCTAATGGTCCTGTTCCTGATGGCTCCACAAGTTTTGCAGTTCCTACTTATCAATCAAGCACAATTGTTCCTCATGGTTCTGTAAGCACTGTAGTGTCTACTGATCTATCAAGCACAGCTGGAACTAATCATCTTACACATACTTCAATTTCAACCAGTACATCAATCACAGATGCCCCAGCTGGCCAGTCAAGTGATACACATCACACTGATTTATCAAGTACAACTATTTCTATTGGTATTTCAAGCAGTGTACTTTCTACAGGTGTATCAATCACACCTGCTCCTCGTGGTCCTTCAAGCACCACAGATCATACTGATCTATCAAGCATAACTGCTCCTGATCATTTTTCAAACAATGCAGTCCCTACAGATCAACCAAGCAAAACTTTTGATACTGGAACTTTGACCACTGCAATTCCTACTAATCTGTCAAGCACAACTGCTCCTAATGGTCCCGTCACAACCAAAGATTTTTTGAATTCATCAAAGACATCTGTTCCTGATTCCACAACTGCTGCAGTTCCTCCCGATCAGTCAAGCACAGCTGTTCAGTCAGGCCCTTCAGCCTCTACAGTGCCTAGTTATCATCCAAGCACAACTGTTTCTCATGGTTCTGTAAACACCATTGTGTCTACTGATCTAAGCACAACTGGGCCTAATCATCTTACAAATACTTCAATTTCAACCAGTACATCAATCACAGATGCCCCAGCTGGCCTGTCAAGCAATACACATCACACTGATTTATCAAGTACAAGTATTTCTATTGCTATTTCAAGCAATGTACTTTCTACAGACATAATCACAACTAGTCCTGATGGTCCTTTAAGCACCACTGGCCCCACTGATCCATCAAGCTCAAATGCTCCTCATCATTTTTCAAACAATGCAGTCCCTACTGAACAACCAAGCTCAACTGTTCACAGTGAAACGTTTACCCCTGCAGTTTCTCCTAATGGTCCTGTCACAACTAAAGATGTTTTGAATTCATCAAAGACATCTGTTCCTGATGGTTTCACAAGTTCTGCAGTTCCAACTTATCAATCAAGCACAATTGTTCCTCATGGTTCTGTAAGCACCGTAGTGTCTACTGATCTATCAAGCACAGCTGGAACTAATCATCTTGCAGATACTTCAATTTCAACCAGTACATCAATCACAGATGCCCCAGCTGGCCAGTCAAGTAATACACATCACAGTGATTTATCAAGTACAACAATTTCTATTGCTATTTCAAGCAGTGTACTTTCTCCCAATATGACAATCACAACTGCTCCTGATGGTCATCCAAGCACCACAGACCACACTGATCCATCAAGCACAACTGCTTCTGATCATTTTTCAAGCAATGAAGTCTCTACTGATCAACCAAGTTCAACTTTTCACACTGGAAGTTTAACCACTGCAGTTCCCTCTGATCTGTCAAGCACAACTGCCCCTAATGGTGCTGTCACAACCAAAGATGCTTTGAATTCATCAAAGACATCTGTTCCTGATTTTTCCACAACTGCTGCAGTTCCTCCTGATCAGTCAAGCACAACTGTTCAGTCAGGCCCTTCAGCCTCCACAGTGCAACCAAGCACAATTGTTCCTCAAGGTTCTGTAAACACCATTGTGTCTACTGATCTGTTAAACACAACTGGAACTAATCATCTTACAGATACTTCCATTTCAACCAGTACATCAATCACAGCTGCTTCAGCTGGCCAGTCAAGCAGTGTAATTTCTACACATGTATCAATCACACCTGCTCCTGATGGTCCTTCAAGCACCACAGACCGTACTGATCCATCAAGCACAACTGGTCCTGATAATTTTCCAAACAATGCAGTCCCTACGGATCAGCCAAGCAAAACTTTTGATACTGGAACTTCGACCACTGCAATTCCTACTAATCTCACAAGCACAGCTGCTCCTAATGGTCCTGTTCCTGATGGCTCCACAAGTTTTGCAGTTCCTACTTATCAATCAAGCACAATTGTTCCTCATGGTTCTGTAAGCACTGTAGTGTCTACTGATCTATCAAGCACAGCTGGAACTAATCATCTTACACATACTTCAATTTCAACCAGTACATCAATCACAGATGCCCCAGCTGGCCAGTCAAGTGATACACATCACACTGATTTATCAAGTACAACTATTTCTATTGGTATTTCAAGCAGTGTACTTTCTACAGGTGTATCAATCACACCTGCTCCTCGTGGTCCTTCAAGCACCACAGACCGTACTGATCTATCAAGCATAACTGCTCCTGATCATTTTTCAAACAATGCAGTCCCTACAGATCAACCAAGCAAAACTTTTGATACTGGAACTTTGACCACTGCAATTCCTACTAATCTGTCAAGCACAACTGCTCCTAATGGTCCCGTCACAACCAAAGATTTTTTGAATTCATCAAAGACATCTGTTCCTGATTCCACAACTGCTGCAGTTCCTCCCGATCAGTCAAGCACAGCTGTTCAGTCAGGCCCTTCAGCCTCTACAGTGCCTAGTTATCATCCAAGCACAACTGTTTCTCATGGTTCTGTAAACACCATTGTGTCTACTGATCTAAGCACAACTGGGCCTAATCATCTTACAAATACTTCAATTTCAACCAGTACATCAATTACAGATGCCCCAGCTGGCCTGTCAAGCAATACACATCACACTGATTTATCAAGTACAAGTATTTCTATTGCTATTTCAAGCAATGTACTTTCTACAGACATAATCACAACTAGTCCTGATGGTCCTTTAAGCACCACTGGCCACACTGATCCATCAAGCTCAAATGCTCCTCATCATTTTTCAAACAATGCAGTCCCTACTGAACAACCAAGCTCAACTGTTCACAGTGAAACGTTTACCCCTGCAGTTTCTCCTAATGGTTCTGTCACAACTAAAGATGTTTTGAATTCATCAAAGACATCTGTTCCTGATGGTTTCACAAGTTCTGCAGTTCCAACTTATCAATCAAGCACAATTGTTCCTCATGGTTCTGTAAGCACCGTAGTGTCTACTGATCTATCAAGCACAGCTGGAACTAATCATCTTGCAGATACTTCAATTTCAACCAGTACATCAATCACAGATGCCCCAGCTGGCCAGTCAAGTAATACACATCACACTGATTTATCAAGTACAACAATTTCTATTGCTATTTCAAGCAGTGTACTTTCTCCCAATATGACAATCACAACTGCTCCTGATGGTCATCCAAGCACCACAGACCACACTGATCCATCAAGCACAACTGCTTCTGATCATTTTTCAAGCAATGAAGTCTCTACTGATCAACCAAGTTCAACTTTTCACACTGGAAGTTTAACCACTGCAGTTCCCTCTGATCTGTCAAGCACAACTGCCCCTAATGGTGCTGTCACAACCAAAGATGCTTTGAATTCATCAAAGACATCTGTTCCTGATTTTTCCACAACTGCTGCAGTTCCTCCTGATCAGTCAAGCACAACTGTTCAGTCAGGCCCTTCAGCCTCCACAGTGCAACCAAGCACAATTGTTCCTCAAGGTTCTGTAAACACCATTGTGTCTACTGATCTGTTAAACACAACTGGAACTAATCATCTTACAGATACTTCCATTTCAACCAGTACATCAATCACAGCTGCTTCAGCTGGCCAGTCAAGCAGTGTAATTTCTACACATGTATCAATCACACCTGCTCCTGATGGTCCTTCAAGCACCACAGACCGTACTGATCCATCAAGCACAACTGGTCCTGATAATTTTCCAAACAATGCAGTCCCTACGGATCAGCCAAGCAAAACTTTTGATACTGGAACTTCGACCACTGCAATTCCTACTAATCTCACAAGCACAGCTGCTCCTAATGGTCCTGTTCCTGATGGCTCCACAAGTTTTGCAGTTCCTACTTATCAATCAAGCACAATTGTTCCTCATGGTTCTGTAAGCACTGTAGTGTCTACTGATCTATCAAGCACAGCTGGAACTAATCATCTTACACATACTTCAATTTCAACCAGTACATCAATCACAGATGCCCCAGCTGGCCAGTCAAGTGATACACATCACACTGATTTATCAAGTACAACTATTTCTATTGGTATTTCAAGCAGTGTACTTTCTACAGGTGTATCAATCACACCTGCTCCTCGTGGTCCTTCAAGCACCACAGATCATACTGATCTATCAAGCATAACTGCTCCTGATCATTTTTCAAACAATGCAGTCCCTACAGATCAACCAAGCAAAACTTTTGATACTGGAACTTTGACCACTGCAATTCCTACTAAACTGTCAAGCACAACTGCTCCTAATGGTCCCGTCACAACCAAAGATTTTTTGAATTCATCAAAGACATCTGTTCCTGATTCCACAACTGCTGCAGTTCCTCCCGATCAGTCAAGCACAACTGTTCAGTCAGGCCCTTCAGCCTCTACAGTGCCTACTTATCAACCAAGCACAATTGTTCCTCATGGTTCTGTAAACACCATTGTGTCTACTGATCTCTTAAACACAGCTGGAACTAATCATCTTACAAATACTTCAATTTCAACCAGTACATCAATCACAGATGCCCCAGCTGGCCAGTCAAGCAATACACATCACACTGATTTATCAAGTACAACTATTTCTATTGCTATTTCAAGAAGTGTACTTTCTACAGACATAATCACAACTAGTCCTGATGGTCCTTCAAGCACCACTGGTCACACTGATCCATCAAGCTCAAATGCTCCTCATCATTTTTCAAACAATGCAGTCCCTACTGAACAACCAAGCTCAACTGTTCACAATGAAACTTTTACCCCTGCAGTCTCTCCTAATGGTCCTGTCACAATTAAAGATGCTTTGAATTCATCAAAGACATCTGTTCCTGATGGTTCCACAAGTGCTGCAGTTCCTACTTATCAATCAAGCACAATTGTTCCTCATGGTTCTGTAAGCACCGTAGTGCCTACTGATATATCAAGCACAGCTGGAACTAATCATCTTACAGATACTTCAATTTCAACCAGTACATTAATCACAGATGCCCCAGCTGGCCAGTCAAGTAATACACATCACACTGATTTATCAAGTACAACAATTTCTATTGCTATTTCAAGCAGTGTACTTTCTCCCAATATGACAATCACAACTGCTCCTGATGGTCATTCAAGCACCACAGACCACACTGATCCATCAAGCACAACTGCTTCTGATCATTTTTCAAGCAATGAAGTCCCTACTGATCAACCAAGTTCAACTGTTCACTCTGGAACTTTATCCACTGCAGTTTCTTCTGATCTGTCAAGCACAACTGCTCCTTATGGTGCTGTCACAACCAAAGATGCTTTGAATTCATCAAAGACTTCTGTTCCTGATGGTTCCACTAGTGCTGCAGTTCCTACTTATCAATCAAGCACAATTGTTCCTCATGGTACTATAAACAACACTGCCTCTACTGACCTGTCAAGCATTGCTGGACCTAATTATCTTACAGATACTTCCATTTCAACCAGTACATCAATCACAGCTGCTCCAGCTGGCCAGTCAAGCAGTGTACTTTCTACAGATATATCAATCACACCTAATGGTCCTTCAAGAACCACAGGCCATACTGATCCATCAAGCACAAATGCTCCTGATCATTTTTCAAACAATGCAGTCCTTACAGATCAACCAAGCAAAGCTTTTGATACTGGAACTTTGACCACTGCAATTCCTACTAATCTGTCAAGCACAACTGCTCCTAATGGTCCTGTCACAACTAAAGATGCTTTGACTTCATCAAAGACATCTGTTCCTGATTTTTCCACAACTGCTGCAGTTCCTCCTGATCAGTCAGGCCCTTCAGCCTCCACAGTGCCTACTTATCAACCAAGCACAATTGTTCCTCATGGTTCTGTAAACACCATTGTGTCTACTGATCTGTTAAGCATAACTGGAACTAATCATCTTACGGATACTTCCATTTCAACCAGTACATCAATCACAGCTGCTTCAGCTGGCCAGTCAAGCAGTGTAATTTCTACAGATGTATCAATCACACCTGCTCCTGATGGTCCTTCAAGCACCACAGACCGTACTGATCCATCAAGCACATCAAAGAATTCATCAAAGACATCTTTTTCTGATGGTTCTACAGCTGCTTCAGTTCCTACTGAGCAGTCAAGCACAACTGTTCTGTCAGACACTTCAATCTCCAGAGTGCCTACTTATCAATCAAGCACAGTTACTATAAAGACCACTGTCTCTACTGATCTGTCAAGTGCAGCTGTACCTAATCATCGTTCTCATACTACAATTTCCACGAATACATCAATCACAACTGCCAATCCTGCTGGCCAGCCAAGCAATGCAGTTCACACTGATTTATCAAGCAGAACTATTTTCACTGGTATTTCAAGCAATATACTCCACACATCATCAATTACAGCTTCTCCTAATCGTCCATCTGGCTCTACAGTATATGCAACTGCTAATAAGAATACCACATCTGTAAAATTTACACACTCAACACAAGTTTTCACCAGCTTAACCACATCTTCCCTGCCAACAACTCATCTATCAACTAAAGCTGCCACAGGTTCAGCAGTGGCAGGCGAAGGATTCGTTATTCTGCAGATCCGTTTACAGATGCAATATATTGATGCTTACAATAACCGTGCTTCCATGGAGTACCAGACTCTGTCCACAAACATCACTACTGAGGTGCTCTAAGATATATTTTATTTTTTTTATATATATATTTATATATATATACATTTAAAAATGTATATATATATATATATTTATATATTTTTATTAATTCTGTTCAGACTACATACATAACGAGTTATAGCTTAAATTTTTGTGTGTGTCTGTGTGTGTGTGTATCTGTGTTTATATGTGTTTCTGTAGCTAAATCGACTGTTCCGGGAAATTTATGGGACCCGCTTCCTCAGATGCTATGTGCAGAGATTCTGGTATGGATTCATTCATTCTTTCTTTCTTTCTATGTATCCCAGTTGCCACCTCTAACCACAAACATGGAGGATACAGACAGACAGAAAAGGACATCACAGAGATGCTGTACATGAGGATATATGTTTAATCTAAAAGTAATACACATTTCATTAGTGTAACATAGCGAGGGAGACGTGAAGCAAGCGGATCCAAACGCAAGCTTTTATTAAATAGCAAAGGCAAAGACATGGTCACAAACAGGCAGGGTCGAACAATAGCAGACAGGTACAGCATAGGCAAGACATGAGAGTAGACCGTGAAGCAGGTGAGGGTCGATAAACGGCGAAGGTAATCCAAGGGGCAGGGCAAAAGGGTAATCCAATAAATGAGCGAGATATCCACAGGGCAGGCAGCAGCACAGACAAAACAAGGAAACAAGGCGAGAATGCTAAACTAGGGAACTAGGAAACTAGGAAACTAGGAAACTCAATACGATACTACAATCCAAAACTCCAATACTCAGCGACATGCAGGGGGAAGTCCGAGGCTTATATAGAGCATCTGATTGGATACAGGTGTGTTCAAGCAATCAGCACAATGGGTGATGGGAAACGTAGTCCGGGGTGTGATGCCACAGTCTGTGTAGTGTGAAATGTTAGTGAAATGCACAGGCGACCTCTGGTGGCAGGCAGACCGGACAGGATTCATAACAATTAGTAAGACAAACAAAGTCGGCAATACAGGAGGCCAAAAACACACAAGAAAATTTTTAACAAAACTTTGGAGACCATAAGAGTTTAGAGGTTGTTTTCCCCAAAAAAAAAACAAGTCTTAACATTCTTGATTCCACTCCATGTGCACTGTTGCTGTGTTTTTATATATAGTCCAAAGCTTGCTGCCGTATGGATAACACTTTACAATACAGTGGCACTTATATGCACTATTTCATGCTTAACTAACCAAAAGTTAATCACGAGTTAATGTATAACTCGTGAAGAACTAAACCACCTATTAATGATTACTGCATCAGCAACAAATGAACATTCTATATGATTCCTAGATTAAATATCGTAATGTATCATAATGTATTAATTCCCTAATAACATATAGTATTAACTAATAGTGTAAATTCATTTGTTAATTACCAGTTGGAGTCGAAGCCATGCATTTCAACTTCTAGTTGTCTGCTTCAATTAATCATTAGCCAATGATTGGCAAAGGTATCATTATTTTATAACTTGAGGCACATGACAAACTAATTCAAAATCCATAACCACAATGACATTACTTAACAATTAGTTACAGTTTTTCACATTTGTTAAAACACTAAACCCCATTCTCTAAACCAAATTCTTAACAGCCTAAATCAATTTGTCAAATAAATCACTCTTTCTGCAAAACCTTAAACAAGTTTAGGCAGTTTAGACACTGTTTGCAGATCTCATGCACTCTTTTTGCAAAACACTAAACACATTCTCACTCACTAAGACACAATTTGCTCTGTGATGAACTTGTGATGCAAAACCCTAAACACAAGAAAGCAAAAGTTAAGCACAACTGCAACACGACTGTCATTGTTTACACGCAATAATTCAAAATTCTTCACACTTGTTTCAAAATATTTAAATATACAAAATATAAGCCAGTTCAAAGTGAACAGAAGGCATGGGTGCATCTGTCAATCTGAGAGGTACAGAAGAGTGGGAATATGAATGTGAATATGATATGATTTTACAGTATATAGTAATTATTTTGCAGTAAAAAAAAAGGTACATAAACATACACACACTCAAATAAAAAAATCACACCTACGTTTGGTGAATATACCAAAAAAAAAGGAAAAATACACACACATATATATGAATATCTGTTGTCAGACTCCTTGTGCAAACAGAGATCTGATCTCTCCATCATTCAATCCAGAAAACAGAAAAAACGGAGACAGACTTAATCCAGAAGAACTGTGGCAACATCTCCAAGATGCTTTAAGAGACCTACACCTACAAAGCTACAGTACTGTTAAAATTTTTAAATAGATTATCATAAATAGATTTTCTTTATCAAAGAACTTCTATTAACTAAAATAAATAAGCATTAGACCATCCTTTGCGTTTAAAGCAGCTTTTGCCCTATGTGCACTTGTGCAGAGTTTTTCAGGTAGCTTTGCAGGTAGGTTATTTGAAACATCTTGGAGATGTTGCCACAGTTCTTCTGGATTTAGTCTGTCTCAGTTATTCTGTGTCTTCATGTCATTCCAGACAGACTGGATGATGGTGAGATCAGATGTCTGTGTGGAGCACTAGCTGTTGTCAGACTCCTTGTGCAAACAAAAATCTCACTAGATTATTACAATTAATTGCAAACAGAATGTTTGGAAATGTAAACCGATATTATGTTTTTTGAGTGTGTGTATGTTTATGTATCTTTTTTATTGCAAAATAATTACTATATACAGTAAACATTCTTTTTTGTAACTACATCCACTGGGCACTGTGTTCTCTGTTTTTTTTTATGTAGTGTCTAATGAATGATCTGTAGTGTGTATAGTATTGACTAATGTGTGTGATTTGAAAGCTTTGTTTGATTTTGAGTTCAGGTGAAATGGTTTTGAAGTGATTGTTTGATTTTGCCAGAAGAGTCAGGGGTTCTGTGAATTTAGTTTGAACATTTGGATTTGTGTTTAAGATTTTGAGAAAATGAGTGATGGTTTCAAAAAATGTGTTTTAGCCTTTTAGAAAAACTGTAATAGTCCTGTGCCTCAACAAGTAAAGCCATAACATAATGATACCTTTGCAAATCATTAGCTAATGATGAATTAAAGCAGACAACTAGAAGTTCAAGTACATAGCTTTGACCACTGTGGTAATCAACATATGAATGTACATCATCAGTTACAGTTTTTCTGAAACAATCAATCAAACAGTCGCTTCAAAACCATTTCACCTTTACTCAAAATCAAACAAAGCTTTCAAATCATACACATAGTGGTCAATACTATATGCACCACAGATCATTCATTAGACACTACACTAAAAATGGAGAAGACAGTGCCCAGTGCGTGTAGTTACAAAAAAAAAAAAAAGTTTACTGTATATAGTAATTATTTAGCAATAAAAAGATACATAAACATACACACATAGCAATAAACATACACACACCTCAAAAAAAAAAATCACACCTAAGTTTGGTGAATATACCAAAAAATAAAAGAGATAAATACACACACACACACACACACACATATATATATATATATAATACAGCAATTGTGGAACCATGTGTGTGTGTGTGTGCGCACATATGTGTACATTTAAATCTAGCTATCTATATATTTATATATACAGCACTATTTATATATATCTATATATCTATGTCTATCTATCTATCTATCTATCTGTCTGTCTGTCTGTCTGTCTGTCTGTCTGTCTATCTATCTATCTATCTATCTGTCTGTCTGTCTGTCTGTCTGTCTATCTATCTAGCTATCTATCTATCTGTCTATACTCTATACATATGTGTGTGCATTTTTCCTTTTTTGGTATATTTATCAAACTTAGGTGTGAATATATACACATATATTCATATATATATATATATATATATATATATATGAATGAATCATATATATATTCCCACTCTTCTGTACCTCTCAGATTGACAGGTGCCTTCTGTGCACTTTGAACTGGCTTATATTTTGTATATTTACATATTTAGACACAAATGTGAAGAATTTTGAATTATTATATTATAGTTGTGCTTAACTTTTGCTTTCTTGTGTTTAAGGTTTTGCATCACAAGCTCATCACAAACCAAGTTGTCTTAGTGAGTGAGAATGTGTTTAAAGTTTTGCAAAAAGAGTGCATGAGATCTGCACACAGTGTCTAAACTGCCTAAAATTGTTTAGGGTTTTGCAGAAAGAGTGATTTATTTGACAAATTGGTTTAGATTCTTTTATTAAGAATTTGGTTTAGAATATGGGGTTTAGTGTTTTAGCAAATGTGAAAAACTGTAATATAATATGCTATTAGGGAATAAATACATTATAACACATTTAACTTAATCTATAAATCATATAGAATGTTCATTAGTTGCTGATGCAGTCATTATTAATAAATGGTTTAGTTCTTAATGAGTTATACATTAACTTGTGATTATCTGTGAATTAGTTAAGCATTATTTTAATGCATATTAGTGCACCCATGTTGTAAAGTGTTACCACTGTATGCAAATCCACTACATGCAAGCAACAGGACTAAATTCACCTTTCCTCCCTACCCTGGAAACACTGCAGGGCCTGTCCTCTAGCTAATAATTAATTTTAGAGCTGCACAATTAACGATCCCCACTATTAACAGAATTGTCCATGATTTATGACACAAGGGAACTTTTACACAGCTTATGAAAGAGTACATAATTGTAATGAGGACTCATAGGAAGCGTATAAGATCCAAGTGCGAGCTTTAATAACCAGATCGTAGTCAACAGGCAGGGTCAATATCCAACAAACAGTGTGACGAAGACAAAACAATAGCGTAATCCACAAAACAGGCACAGTCCAATAACCAGAGAGAGCAGTCCGAAAAGTAACAAATAAACAAGGCAAGGAACGATGGCAAAACTAGACAGAACTATGGCGTGAAACAAAAAGCAAAAGTATGATAATAAAACAAAACCGTGGCAATGACAAAACAGAGCAATGAAAACAGGGAAAAATGCTTGGTAGAGTCCGCAAGAGCAAAACAATACTTCGCGACTCCTGTTTGGTTTGACCTGCCTTTTATGGCCACCAAACAGGAAGTTACCAACGAGGCAGCAGAGGGAGCAGCAACAGTCAGTTCATGGGTGAGGGCTCCCTCTGCTGGCTTGGCGTTCCCCCCCCAGGAGCGACCCCTGGCGCTCAATTAACAACAGTCCAGGAGGGTGGGGGAACAGAGGCAAAACAGGGGGTGGAACGGAGGGCCAGGTCCATGTATAGGAGGTGGGCCTGGATCGCGGAGCAGGGACAGACAGTGAAGCACTGGAGAACCTGGACCATGGAGCAGTGGCAGACAGTGAAGCACTGGAGGACCTGGACCGTGGAGCTGTGGCAGACAGTGGAACCTCGGAGGACCCGTGGAGCGTGGCAGACAGTGTGGAGGACCTGGGCCGTGGAGCAATGGTAGACAGTGTGACCTTGGAGACCTGGGCCGTGGAGCAGTAGCAGACCGTGAAACACTGGAGGGCCTGGGCCGTGGAGCAATGGCAGAGTAGGAAGCCATGGTGGAGTAGGCAGAGCAGGTAGAGCAGGGAGCCATGGTGAGGCAGGCAGAACAGGAAGCCATGGTGAGGTAGGCAGAGCAGGCATAACAGGGAGCCATTGCAGGGCAGGCAGAGCAGGCAGAGCAGACAGGAGCAGAGATATCCAAAGTGGAACTAGTGACATCCATAGCAGAGCGGTTTTTTCACTGACGATTTCCTTGGCCGTGGCATGACAGGTAGAGAGTTCATAATAGGCCTTCTTGGCTGTGACATGACAGGCAGAGAGTTCATGATTGGCCTTCTTGGCTGTGACATGACAGGCAGAGAGTTTATGATAGGCCTCCTGGGCCATGGTATGATGGGTAGAGAGTTTATGGGAGGACGCCGCCCCCATGGGAGGATCTACAGCACATGCTGACACCTCTGGAGGCATGGGTGCAGATTCTTGGACAGACGTGGCAGTGAGTTCATAAATGGACGCCACCTGCTTAGGAGGTTCTACAGCGTGAGCTGACACCTCAGGAGGTATAGGCGCGAACTCGTGGACAGATGAAGCCTCAAGAGCAGACTTGTGGTCAGATGAGGCCTCTGGGGCAGACTCGTGGATAGACGAGGCCTCTGGAGCAGATTCGTGGACAGACGAGGCGTCTGGAGCAGACTCGTGGACAGACGAGGCCTCTGGAGCACAGTGTGCAGCCCACACACTGAAAATGGCAATGGCCATTACCGGCAGCACAGTAGATAGTGGGATGTCTGTTGGCCTTGAGGGTGTGGATGCTGTGGACTTGTGGCTTGGGAATGTGGGTTCTGCGTGGCTTGGGAGCGTGGGCTCTGCGTGGCTTGGGTCAGTAGATACATGATGAGGCTCTTGGGGATCAGTTGAGACATGATGAGGCTCTTGGTGGTCAGCTGAGATGTGAAGTGATTTGGGAAGGTCAGAGGGGACCTGGTTAGGTTCTGGCAGGACAGCAGTTTCTTGACTTGATTCAGGGAGGTCTGCCGTGACTTGACTTGGTTCATGAAGGTCAGCTGTGGCTTGACTTGGCTCATGAAGATCAGCTGTAGCTTGACTTGGTTCATGAAGGTCAGCTGTGGCTTGACTTGGCTCAGGAATAACAGCAGCAACTTGACTTGGCTCATGAAGATCTGCTGTAGCTTGGCTTGGCTCAGGGACAATAACAGCAACTTGACTTGGTTCATGAAGATTTGCTGTAACTTGGCTTGGCTCATGGAAATCAGCTGTGGTTGGGCTTAACATAGACAACCCAGCTGTAACTTGACTTGATTCAGGAACAACAGCTGTAACGTGACTTGACTCAGGAACAACAGCTGTGACTTGGCGACTCATGGGGAACAGCTGTGACTTGGGGCACAGCTGTGACTTGGCTCGTGAAGAACAGCTGTATCTTGGCTTTACTCATGGAGGACAGCTGTATCTTGGCTTGACTCATGGAGAACAACAGCTGTATCTTGGCTTAACTCAACTCATAGAGAACAGCTGTATCTTGGCTTGGCTCATGGAGGACAGCTGTGTCTTGGCTTGGCTCGTGGAGAACGGCTGTATCTTGACTGGACTCGGAAACTTGTGTTAACCAGGGCCACAACCTCTGTACAGGCGGAATCAATGGAGCAGTTACTGGCGCACCCATGGTGGGGGAGCTGTAGAAAAAAGGGGTGGCTCAACCTGGGAAACGTAGCGTCCCGAAGTAGAGGTAAGTACTTTCCTGATCCTTATGATCCCACGGTGAAGTTGCTGGAGCGCGAGGAAGCAGAGCGTCCTGCAACCCCAAAGTTTAAATGGCGAAATGATGCCTTGAGTCAGGTTTTTTCTCAGGCAGAGTAGATGTTGAGGCAGCAGACAGGCGCCCTCGGTGACGGGCAGGTGAATCACACTGGGGTGAGATGTGTTTAATGGCCTTCATTTGCCTCTGTACTGCCAAGAACTGCTGGGCAAAGTCCTTGACAGTGTCACCAAAGAGGCCGGCCTCTGAGACAGGGAGTCAACAAAGCAAACTTTGTCACAAATCTCAGCCAGGTCCAGCAAGAGATGGTGCTCCTGGACCACCATGGTGGACATCACCTGACCAAGGTACTGCGCTGTGACTTTAGTCGCTTGTAGAGCGAAGTCAGTTGCTATACGCAGCTTCTGCATCAACCACAAGTCAAAACTACCCTCATGCAATTTTAGTGCGTTGGCCTGGTGTACTTGCAGGATAGCCATGACGTGCAGGGTGGAGGCGGCCTGGCCTGCAGCGTTGTAAGCTTTAGCAGCCAGTGCTGACGACAACTTACAGGCTTTGGATTGAGGCACGGACAGCTCCTCCAGGTGGCGGCATTTTGTGGACACAGGTGCACCGCAACTGCATGCTCCACCTGGGGGATGTCAACATACCTCCTGGCCACCCCACCTTTGAGGGTACTGAGGAGGGAAGATCTCAAACGTAATCGTCCACGTTTTAATGAGCTCTTCATGAACCTCCAGAAAGAAAGACACTGGAGGGGAGTGTGGCTGAAAGTCATGGCCGGAGCCCAGAAACCAATCATCGAGCCTTGAGTGCTTGGGGAGAAGGTGGAGAGTCCACCTCCAACCCAAAGATTTTGGCCGCCCAGAGGAGCATGGCCATTAACTTTGGCCATTAGCTTTTTTAGCTGGTGTGCCCAGGGGAGGACCACAGCACTTATCTGTGCTAAAGCAGGGTGATCTCTCTGCTGAATGCACGAAAGATGTTTCACATCTGAGAAACTCCTGCAAATGATTCTTCATCTTTTTATGAAGACAAAATCTTCTGAAATGCAATGGTGTATGGTTGCTTAATTCCATATTTTCTTTCATAATCAAGAAAATCTATAAAATCATTATTATTGTATTTAAGGTAATATATGTTATATGACCGCTATACTAAATAAATATCTGATATTGTCTGAATTTTCATGCAGCTCTAATAGAATCATAGAAATGGTTAAAATAACATACAATAACCTTGAGTTACTGTAATTCATTACATTAGTACTCTCCAAGTAAATGTTGAAATAAGCTAAAAATCAAGAGTTAGCTAAATCAAGCCTGCCTGTCATTGTAGTAATTTAGACATTTCCATATCTAAATTTTTTACCTTCCCCCCTCCCCTCCAGGCCAGGGTCAGTAGGTGTGGATACAGAACTTATTTTTAAAAACCAGACTGTGCTTCCAAATGCAACAAGCATTGCAGACACTCTTACAACAGCAGTTGTTGAATCAAAAGTGTTCATTGGTGTGATTCCTTCCAGTATCACTGTTGGTGAGTTCCTCATTTTCAACATAGATAATGATTTGGTAGGATTGTTCCTTCAGTGGCTGGTTTAAAATTGTTCTTCTATATTTTCAGTGGAACAGCAAGACTCAACTTTGACCACCAGACAAACAGAGTCATCACAAAGTGTTCCTGGCATGCCAACATCATCTGCTGTTTCACCAGTTCTATCTAGTATGCTGTTGATGCTTTTGCTTCTGCTGTGGAATGAAACAATGTAACTCAAAGTTTTCCTCCATGTGCTCCAAGCCTTCCTCCAATTAATATTGTGAAAATGATCTGATTATCTGCTATAGTGATACATTTACATTTTATTTTTAATTGAATGTTATGGAAAACTGCACTACATGCAATACTTATTCTAATAATAGTCCTTTCAGGCTTTTTTTGGTGGTGGTGGTGGTTGGGGGGGACTTCTTGTGATGTAACACAATTGCAATATCCACAATGTTTGAGTTGATTTTTGCTTTTTCTTATCTTAAATGTTACAGTAGTAATAATAAAAATAAATTGTAAAATAAAAGCTGAAATGCACGCCAGTAGTTTTGAGATACACACACACACACACACACACACACACACATTTGTTTCACTATCTCAGTAAGGACATGGATTTTCATCGTGTTAATGATCAGTGGCGTAGCGCAAACTGCATAGGCCTCCCACAGAAGTGAAGGGCCCCTCACTGTACAAGTGCTCTGCCATTTACAATATCTTATTTTGTGTCAAAACAATTTTTTGCTGTCTGTATATAAAGTCTTCTACAAATGTAAATACAACAAATTCATAACAATGTTTTACCTTCTACTCATAAAAGTTAAAGTGAAAATAGTATTTTAAAAAGCATCTAGTGGAGGAATGCAAAAAAAAGTATGGTTTGTTAGGATAGGACGATATTTGGTCGAGATGCAACTATTTGAAAATCTGGAATCTGAGTGTCAGGCATTCACCACTGCCACCCTCATCTGACACACCTCCGCTAGCACCACCCACTCGTTCTCTGTCACCCGAGTTCTAACTCGCTTCACCTGTTCCTCATTGAGCCCTGCCCTATAAATAGACACTCGGCCATTTGCTCATTGTCTGGTCTACTGTTCACATGCTGGTTCTCACTCTCCTTCCTCTGATGTTGTGGCGTGGCTCTAACACTGGACTTTTGGACTCCAACAATCTACCAAAGCATTCAGTTAAGAACCTCTTTCACTGTTTGATGACTTGTCTTTTAAGTAAGACGTTGTTTAATAAATTGTTGAAAAGAATTGCCACTCATCTCTCGTCTCCTCCATCCCCTTGTGTGTGCGTGAGTGTGACAGAAGACCAGACCGCTAACAAGAAATACACAGCATGAGCACCGAAACACCCGCCGCTACTAACCCTTTCACCGAGCTGGTGAATGCCTTGAAGGCGGCGTTCCAACCTCCATCGCCGCCATCCGTCTCAGGATCTCCCATGGCCATGCCCGCAACATTTGTGGGAGAGGCGGCTGAGTGTACCGGTTTTCTGCTTCAAGTTAATCTCTTCATCAAGATGCAACCACAACGTTTCACTACCGAGGTCGCCAAAGTGGCATTTCTCATCTCACTCCTAACCAGTAAGGCCCTGCTGTGGGCTAAAGCTATTTGGAACGCGGGAAATCCGATCATTCATTCATACGAACAGTTTACTAATCATTTCACCGAAGTTTTCAGTACAACAACAGGTGAACTCGCTATCTCGGATCAACTCTTTCGACTACAGCAGGGCACTTCTTCAGCGAATCTCTACACTCTTCAGTTCCGTACGCTGGAGGCGGCTACTGGTTGGAATGAGAAGGCAGTGCTCGGGGCCTACAGGCAAGGCCTCAATCCCGATCTTCGAGCTGCTATGGCGTTGTATGACGATAGCATTGGATTAGAGGCCTTTCTGCAACGAACAACCAAAGTCGCCCAAAACCTAGCCGCCTGCCAGCCACCTATTACCGCTCCTCAGCCTGCCTCGGTGACTGCTTGTCATCCAGTACCAGAACCCATGCAAGTCGACAGCATAATCCTGGGACGTCCATGGATGCAACTTCACCACCCGGAGCTCAGCTGGGACCCGTGTGACGTTCTGCACTGGAGTGATTACTGCAATCAACACTGCTTGATCAAGGTACCCCGACCTTCTACAGAGCCTCTCATCCTCTCTTCCACTCGGATTGAAAGCCCGGATCAAGACTCCGTTCCTGAGGTCCCAGCTGAGTACATGGCGTTCCAGGATGTGTTCAGCAAACAAGCAGCCACCCAATTACCACCACATCGGCCATGGGATTGTGCCATCGATCTGCTGCCAGGGGCCCAGCTCCCCAAGGGGCGAGTTTACCCTCTGTCCATCCCGGAGCGCCAGGCGATGGAGGAATACATCTCGGAGGCTCTAGCTCAAGGATTCATCCAGCCATCAACCTCACCGGCCGCTTCCAGCTTCTTCGTGGGCAAGAAGGATGGGGGGTTACGGCCCTGCATAGATTACCGTCAACTCAACTCCCAAGTCATTCAACAACCCTATCCGCTCCCTCTGGTCCCAGCTGCCCTCGAAGAGCTTCGTGGAGCCCAAGTCTTCACGAAGCTGGACCTGCGGAGTGCGTATAACCTCATTCGTATCCGTGCGGGAGACGAATGGAAGACGGCATTCGTGTCACCTACCGGCCACTATGAATACCGGGTAATGCCGTACGGCCTCTCCATCAGCCCATCCGTCTTCCAAACGTTTATGAACGAGGTGTTCCGGGAGTTCCTCCATCGGTTCGTGATTGTCTACATCGACATCTTGATTTACTCCCGGAACATGGTCGAACATCGCCACCACGTCCAGCAGGTCCTCCACAAGCTCCGAGCACACCGTCTGTATCTCAAGCAGGAAAAATGTGAGTTCCATCGTCCATCAGTACACTTCCTGGGTTACATCATCTCAGCCGAGGGCGTGCAGATGGATCAGGGGAAGGTTTCAGTCATCTAGGAATGGCCTCAACCACTCACAGTCAAGGAACTCCAGCGCTTCCTAGGATTTGCCAACTTCTACCGAAGATTCATTAAGGATTACAGTTCCATCGCTGCGCCGTTAACCTCCCTCCTGAGGGGTAAACCGAAGACCATCTGCTGGAACCCCTCTGCCCACGAAGCTTTTCTCCATCTCAAGAAGATTTTCAGTACTGTCCCAAGCGGTCGGTGAGCCTCCACTCCTCCATCCCTGTGCCTTCTACTCCCAAAAGCTGTCACCGGCGGAGCAGAATTACGACGTGGGTAATAGAGAGCTTCTCGCCATCAAGCTGGCCCTGGAGGAGTGGCGTCATTGGTTGGAGGGTTCCAAACATCCATTCACAATCATCACTGACCATAAGAATCTTCAATACATCCGGGAGGCCAAGAGACTCAACCCCCGCCAAGCTAGATGGGTTCTGTTTTTCACACAATTCAATTTCAAGATCATCTATAGACCTGGCTCTAAGAACATCTCAGCGGACGCCCTATCCCGACTCCATTCCACAGATCAACCCGTTGAACCAGAGCCAATTGTACCCTCCAACCTAATCGTCAGCCCCATCGTTTGGGAAATGGACGAGGACATCCGCAGCGCCACCCTCCAGGAAGCTGCTCCGCCGGAATGTCCAGAAGGCAAGATCTTCGTCCCTCTCACCCTACGTCAAGACCTTCTGGACACAGCTCATCGGTCTCCGGGCTCTGGACACCCTGGCAGCCAACGGACCCTCTCGCTCATACAATCTCGTTACTGGTGGCCCAGTATGCGCCAAGATACCATCAGGTACGTCCAGAGCTGCTCTGTCTGTGCCATGTCTACTTCTCCTTGTCAACTCCCTACAGGCAAACTGGTTCCACTACCCATCCCACAGAGGCCCTGGTCCCACATCGGAGTAGACTTTGTGACCAATCTCCCGGCAGCCGAAGGTAACACTTGCATTCTGGTCATGGTGGATCGATTCTCTAAAATGTGCAAGTTTTTCCCCCTGAAAGGTTTGCCCACAGTGATGGAAACGGCTGAGATTCTGTTCCAACACCTATTCCGCCACTTCGGCTTGCCTGAGGAGATCGTGTCGGACCGGGGACCTCAATTCATCTCTCATGTATGGAAAGCTTTCTTTAAATTACTCGGTGTTTCAGTTAACCTATCGTCTGGATATCATCCACAGACTAACGGCCAGACAGAGAGGAAGATCCAGGAGCTCGGACGTTACCTCCGGGCATACTGTCACACGGATCAACACTGCTGGAGCAGGTTCCTCCCGTGGGCCGAGTACGCACAGAATTCCCTGTGCCAAGAAACTACCGGCTAAACATCTTTTCAGTGCGTACTTGGGTACCAGCCTCCGCTGTTTCCCTGGACGGAGGAACCCTCTAATGTTCCAGCGGTAGACCACTGGTTTCGAGAGAGCGAGAGAGTGTGGGACTCAGCTCACCACCACCTGCAGCGGGCTGTACGACAACACAAGCGCTTTGCTGACATCCGAGGGAGACCGGCCCCCGAATTCCAACCTGGGGACCAGGTTTGGTTGTCAACACGGGATCTCCGCCTCCGTCAACCCTGTCGTAAGCTGAGTCCCCGCTACATTGGTCCGTTTAAGATCCTGAGACGCATCAACGAAGTCACGTTCCAACTTCAGCTCCCACCAAGGTATCGTATTCATCCCACCTTCCACGTGTCCCTACTTAAACCTTGTTATCCCTCTGCCACAGAACAACCGGGAGCTGAAGTGGAGCCCCCTCCTCCGGAGATCCTGGAACCTCCTTCCATATACACAGTCCACGAGATCCTGGGCTCACGGCGTCGAGGGGGCCGGTTGGAATATCTCGTCGACTGGGAGGGGTATGGTCCGGAAGAACGATCCTGTGTCTCACGGGATGACATACTGGACCCCACCTTGTTGTCGGACTTCCATCGAGACCATCCGGATCAGCCTGCCCCTCGCGGTCGAGGTCGCCCTCGACGTCGTGTTCGGGCGTCGGGAGCCGCCCGTGGAGGAGGGGGTAGTGTCAGGCATTCACCACTGCCACCCTCATCTGACACACCTCCGGTAGCACCACCCACTCATTATCTGTCACCCGAGTTCTAACTCGCTTCACCTGTTCCTCATTGAGCAACGTCCTATAAATAGACACTCTGCCATTTGCTCATTGTCTGGTCTACTGTTCACATGCTGGTTCTCACTCTCCTTCCTCTGATGTTGTGGCATGGCTCTAACACTGGACTTTTGGACTCCAACAATCTACCAAAGCATTCAGTTAAGAACCTCTTTCACTGTTTGATGACTTGTCTTTTAAGTAAGACGTTGTTTAATAAATTGTTGAAAAGTATTGCCACTCATCTCTCGTCTCCTCCATCCCCTTGTGTGTGTGTGAGTGTGACACTGAGTGTGCAAAAAATCAAAATATTAAGGAAATGGCCTTTAAAGTTGTCCAAATGAAATTCTTAATGTATATTGCTAATCAAAAATTAAGTTTTCATATATTCATATATTTAAATCTGCCTTGTTTATTCTTTCGATCTTTCTCTCCAAAAAAAATAAAAAAATTCTAACTTTTTGATTGAAGTAAAAAAGATAAAAAGTGGGGGGAAAATCTCATTATGAAATGTTTTTCTCTAGTTCACATTGACCACAATTATTTTTATGTAAGTTCTTTTCCCTAGATAACAGCTCTGAATTTTCTCCTATAATCCCTGGTGAGTTTGGAGGACACCTAACAAGAGATCAGAGACCATTTCCTCATACAGAATCTCTCCAGATCCTTCAGATTCCCAGTTCCATGTTGGTCCTTCTCCTTTTCAGTTCACCTCACTCATTTTCTGAAGGGTTCAGGTCAGGGAACTGGGACGGCCATGGCAGAAGCTTCATTTTGTCCTCACTGACACATTTTTGTGTTTGTTTTGGATCATTGTCCTGATAGAATATCTAAACACGGCCCATTATAAGATTTCTAACAGTGGCAGTCAGGTTTAGATTTTTTTTTTTTTTATCTCTTAGTATTAGATAGACTTCATGGTGTCATGTATCTAAACATGATGTCCAGGATCTCTGGCAGAAAAATAGGCCCAGAACATTAAAGATCCAGCAGTTTATTGAAATGTGGGCATGGGGTATTTTTTTTTTTTTTATCCCTGTTTGCACCGTACCCATCTTGAGTGTTTGCTGCCAAAAAGCTCTTTTTAAGTTTTATCGGACCATACGAGCCAGTCTCATTTGAAATTCTAGTCGTATCTGACAACTAAATATGCTGGAGTTTGCTTTTGGATGAGCGAGCAGGATTTCTCTTAAAACCCTCCTAAACCACATGTGGTGATGTAAGGGCTGTTTGATATTTATTTACACTTTTTGGCCCTCCTTTTTGGTCTTGTCAATGTCGAGCAGCTCACACATTGTTTGGAAGACCTCCGATTCGAAATTGGTGCCCTGGTCACTATGGAGGGTAATCTTAATTCTCTTGTTATGCAAGTCTTCTCCATATACACACACATTTCACGGAAGAATCTTTGTCCATGTCAAACTTTTTAACTGGAACCTGACCTGGACAGGCCATAAGAACATCATATTACTCCACAAATAATTAAAAGGCAGCAGCTATTTTTACTTGTAAGTAGCCTCTGGCAACAAGGCGAGCTATTTGCACTTAGTGTAAATAACGTTAGACACTACGTAATTTAACACTATACAACACCATCAACGTTGTTTTGTAAAACAGCTCAAACAGCTCAAAATGGTGGCAGAACAGGCATTTTGTACTCTACAATGAAAATTCATTATACAGAGCATACATCAATATTTCATTAATATCAGTGACGCAGATTCATAGCTTTTGACGTACGGCAGACTCCTATGCTAATCACCAGAAACAGTCAAACAAGTTCAACATTTCACCGACAGATGTCGTTCACCCAAAATTGCTCGTATAGGATGCAGACCTGTTACTTTCTCTGCTTCAGTGATTCTCGGCGGCAGCGTAACAGCTCGTCAATTCATGTTCGTGCAAAAGATGAGACGGACAAAGTTGCCGATGCATGCCGTTTTAATTCTTTCTCGTGTTGTCAGATTCACAGTGCAAACAGCTCCCGGGTGGACCGACTTGAGTGAACATAAAGCAAAGCAGAATACGAACTTTTTTTTCGTTTTCACCTGCACAGCACACAGTGAGATTGCTCGTCACCCCCGCACATGTCACTGGACTACATTACATACAATGCATCTCGCTTTGGACTACAACTCCCGTAAATAGCCGTCTTAAGGCGGCAACTCCTATTTCCTCTCTCCCGCAACAGACCAGATAAGCGTTACCAGTATTTCTTCCTTGGTAGTGTCTTACAGTCAACTTTTAACGAGTTAAACAACGTTAATCACTCTTCTTCGCTCTTTGACCGTTACTGTTCAAATATGCGCGCTACAATTGCACGCGCACAACATTCGGATTTCTTAAAGGCGAAGCGTCAGGACAATACCCTATATAGATGTTTGTGTTTCTGTGGATTCTTAGTCACATATAATACACTTAAACTTATTCATACATTATGAAATATCATATTAATTATTCATCTTACTGTAATATTATGGATTTCAGTGTTTATATTTGTGTTTTCATATATGCTGCATTTTTATTGTGTACAAGTACACACACACAAACACACACACACACACACACACACACACAATTAAAAAGTAATTGAATAACAGAATCAAATAAGATAATACAGGGCAAAGTGAAATTCAATTTAAAAATCACAAATTCCAATAAAATTCTATGAACCAATAAAAAGTCAGGAGAAATTAAAATCCCATTAAAAATAAAGATAAAAAATCCTACAGGACAAAGTAAAATTCAATTAAAATAAATCAGAATGTCTAATAAAATTCTAAATTCTTATCGGACAAAGTGAATTTCCATTAAAATAAATCTGAATGTCAAATAGGATTTTAAGGATCAAGTAAAATCCTACAGGACAAAGTGAAATTCCATTCAAATAAATCAGATTGTCCAATAGGATTTTAAGAATCCAGTAAGATCCTAAAGGATAAACTAAAATTCCAATAGGATTTTTTGACAAGGGATAGAAAGGGAAAAAGATTTTATTTATTTATTGATTGATTGATTTCCCCCCGATAATGAGACTGCGTCATCAGAGTAGTTATTGTAGCTTTATTAGACACTTGCACTTAACATTTTATGAAAATCAAGCTCAAAAGGAGTTAATGTTTTTGACCAACGAATGACAGAGATCTGCGTTTTGTCTGTCATTAAAACGGCTGTACCAAGTGCATTGTATAACACGCTTTCATCAACTTACAGGTTATAACTTTTTTTTCTCTCCATACACTTGGCCAAATCTCATGATATAAATGATGAAGAGCTATATGCACAGAATATTTAAAAAGTATACTGGCTACAAATAGACGGCAAATGCCCTTCACCGCTCTCAAAAACACACAAAACATTAGCCTTTGCAGACATAGTGTTTGCTGTACTTATGCATACAAAAGTTATTTATTTACTCTTGCATTGCAAACAAGCAGAGAGCTGTCTCCAGGCTGTGTGCGCTGCGCGGCGCTTTCATGCTGAGTGGAAGCGGGGTTAAGTTACGAGGTTTCAGTGACAGTGTTAGGATCCAATGGTTTAGTGACAAGCTCTTTTGAATGCTTTTCATTGGTTAAACATTTGTAAAACCCTCAAACAAAACATAAGGAAGACCAATGGCACTAATTTAAAATAATAATAATGAAATATAATAGAGATATGAAGTTTGGATAATTTTCCATAGCACACCTGACTGGGCTAGGGTATGGCGAATGCCATAGAGGGTTTGCACTGACGTCACATTCTGGTCAGTTACCCGGATACATCTGTAAACAGAAGCACTGATTGCACGGTTAGTGTACTACACTGAAGACGTTGATCTACTAATTTCTTCTGTCTAAACCATGGCAAATGTGTGGAAGCTGCTAAACCATGTGGAGAAGGACTTAGTAAGCAGAAAAGGTTGTTTTATTTTGAAAAACTAAAGTTAATACAGGGCTTAACGCAAAGCAGCGACAGTGTTTCCTTGGTTACTGCTGTACACAAAGCTGCGCTACGCTTATTAACACTGATTTATATGCGCTATACAGATGCTAGTTGAAAAAAAAAATGCCATGTGAACTTTTCTGAAAACAGACAGTTCCCCTCAGAGACACATTCATATAAACTCCTACCCCCAATTCATTATTATGGTTTCTTCCAATATTTTGTGCATTGTGAACAGTGAGATTGATCTGCCTGCTACAGTATTTTCTGCAGTTAACGGCCTTTTACGGACTGAATATAATAATAACCAGTGGTGGAAATGGCCAAAATTCACTGGGGGGACTCTAGCTGGGGGGATGTCCTTTCGGTTGTATTTAATTATAAAACCCTTTATAATGACAGAAATTAACCTTCCAATTATAAAGCAATATTTTTTAACTTTATCAAATGTATGTCATCTTTTGTGACAATAGAAAATTATATATATATATATATATATACACATATATATATATATATATATATACACATATATATATATATATATTTTTTTTTTCAAAAATTTGAATTAAACAATAAATTAAATTTAAATAATATGATACAGTCAGGAAGAATAAGTTACCAGTCAAATGAAATCAGCAACAACAATTCACCTTTGCAAGGCACAGAAGAGCACAAATGTGGCATTAAGGAATATTTACAGATTTTTTGACAAGATTCAGAGGTGCCATTAATGCATTTCATAATAACAGTGTTTTGAGATTAATGTTTTAGGTTTTGAACATAGAAATATTAAACGATTTAAATGACTCAATTTATATTTTAAAAATGAAACTAAAACCAACTAAAAAAAAGTAGGTGGCATCAAGTCAAAGCCTTTGTTACTGAATAGTTCATTCAGTCGATTCAAAAACATAGATTCATTCATAAACGAAACAGCTGTGGCTGTGTTCGGAACTATTTTTGTTGACAAAATATAGCACAATCAGACAACAGTGTTCCTGTCAGGCATTCACCACAGCCACCTTCACCTTCCACATCACCAGTAGCACCGCCCGCCTGCTCTCAGTCACCGGAGTTCTAATCCTCCACACCTGGTTCCAATCAGCCCTGCCCTATAAAAGACTCTCACCCTCAGTCATTCACTGTTTGGTCTACCGGTCACATCCCCTATGCTAGCTCCAGACCTCTCTTCATTTCTTCTGTTGGACTCCCCCCATGAATGACCTGGACTCATCTTGGTTTCCCCATATGGACTCGCTACAACTGCTCAACGCATACAAGGACTTTCAGATAAGCTTATCATTGCTCAACCGATTCTTGCACTCCATTTTACAACCTTGTCAATAAAGCTCTTGTTTGGTTTTGCACCTTACCTCTGCCTCTGGTCTCATCCCTGTTGCACCATGACAGAAGACCAGACCAACACCGAACATGAGCACTGAAGCATCCGATACCTTCACAGAGTTGGTGAATGCCCTCAAGGCTTCGTTGCAACCTGCACCAACGCCACCGTCTGCCTCAGGAAGTCCCATGGCCATGCCTGCAACATTCGCTGCAGACGCGGCTGAGTGTAGCGGTTTTTAGCTTCAAATCAATCTTTACATCCAAATGCAACCACAACAGTTTCCCTCCAAAAGTGCGAAGGTCGCTTTCCTCATTTCCCTCCTCACTAGTAAGGCCCTGCAGTGGCCAAAAGCTATCTGGAATTCAAATAACAATATAATCAACTCCTTTGAACAGTATACTAGCCATTTCTCAGAAGTTTTCAGCACAGCTATCAGCACGCTCACCACTTCCGATCAGCTGTTCCGTCTCCACCAGGGCACTTCTTCGGTGAATGAATACACCATACACTTTCGCATGCTGGCGGCGGCTAGTGGTTGGAATGAGGTAGTGCTTACCGTCAAGGACTCAACCCAGAGATTCGCGCAGCCATGGCGCTGTATGATAACTCCACTGGATTGGAATCCTTTCTGCAACGAACCACCAGAGTTTCCCAGTGACTAGCCGCATGCTAGCCGCCGGTAACCACTCCTCAGCCCGCCTCGGTGGCTGCCTGTTTCCCAGTACCAGAACCTATGCAAATGGACACCACCCGTCTATCACGCACTGAAAGGAATCGCCGCGTGTCATCTGGCTTATGCTTATACTGTGGCAGTCACGGTCACCGCAACTGCCCCATCAGACCCCCACGCCCGGTGGTAAGTACCATCCGATCAGAAGTCGAAATAACCAATTTGACTCTAGTACCTGTTACTCTCCATACTTCTGAACACTCTATTTCTGTCTCTGCTCTGATTGATTCAGGTTCCTCCGGCAACTTCATCTCACAAGAATGCTTAAGTCAACTCCAGCTTACCCATCAACGTAATTTTCAAGAATATTCAATAAAAACTATTCAAGGAAAGCCACTGGGGCATGGGAAGGTACGTTATTCTTCACATCTCATCACCCTGCAAGTCGGACTGTTTCATAAGGAGGACATACCGTTTCTGGTACTGGAGGATTCCACCGTCAGCGTAATCCTGGGACACCCGTGGCTCCATCAACATATTCCAGAACTCCACTGGGATCCCTGTGACATTATTCGTTGGAATGAACAATGTTATGATCACTGTGTATCTAACTTGCCTCTCCCTCGATCCATTCCAGTACCCCTGGCCTCAACCCAAGTCGAAAGCCCAGAACCAGAATTTTCTCCAGAATCCCAGCGGAGTATGTGACATTCCAGGTTGTGTTCAGTAAACAGGCAGCCACTCGTCTTCCACCTCATCTGCCATGGGACTGTGCCATTGAGCTGCTGCCTGGAGCCCAAGTTAAACATCGACTGGCCCGCTGAGAAACCAGCCGAACTGCAGTGAAGCAAACTAGATGAACGCTTCCTGCGTAATAGGCCACCTCCTTCCCACCGGAGCCTGCCATTCTTCCCCGACCTCCACGCTGAGGTTTCGAGGTCATGGGGAAGACCATTCTCGTCCCGCCTCTTCGTCCCCGCTTCTGATTACTATGGAAATATGGCGGGGATGACAGAGAGTGGTTATAGAACTATGCCCTGGGTAGAGCAGACACTTGCAAGCTATCTGTCTCCCGATTCTGCATTGTCTCTAAAGGCTCCGGTCTTACCCTCCAAGCCGCTGCGCACAACATCTGCGTTGGTGGGTAAGGGGTACTCAGCGCCAGATCAGGCTGGTGCTTGCCTGCACACCATGTCGGTGTTGCAGGCATACCAGGCAGATCTGCTTAAAGAGCTGGACGATTGCGACAAGATTAAGAAAAGATGATATCTCAGAATTTAGGAGAGCCGCTGACTTGTCTCCTAGCACCACCAAAGAGACTGCCCATCATCATGGATAACAAAAACCTCCAATATCTGCGAGAAGCTAAGCGCTTGAACCCCAGACAGGCCCGATGGGCCCTCTTTCTGAGCAGATTCAACTTCAAGATCACATACTGTCCGGGTTCCAAGAATGTAAAAGCTGATGCCCTCTCCCGCCAGTTCTCCATCGACTCAACTATGGAACCAGAACCCATCATACCACCTGACATGATCGTTAGTCCCATCATAACGCCACTCTCCAGGAGCCTGCTCCGCCGGAATGCCCAGAAGGGAAGATCTACGTGCCTCACTCCCAGTGTCAAACCCTTCTGGGCATAGCCCATGAATCTCCGGGCTCTGGACATCCAGGCAGCAGACGGACCCTCTCGCTCCTTCAAGCTCGGTACTGGTGGCCCAGTATGCACCGTGATATCACCAGGTACGTCCAGAGCTGCTCAGTCTGTGCCATGTCTAACTCTCCTCGCCAGTTACCTGCAGGAAAACTGGTTCCACTTCCCATACCACAGAGGCACACAGTACGCACAAAACTCCCTCCGCCAACATACCACCGGCTTAACACCCTTCCAGTGCGTACTCGGTTATAAGCCTCCACTATTTCCCTGGACAGAGGAGCCCTCGATTGTTCCAGCTGTTGACCACTGGTTCCAAGCAAGCGAGAGAGTGTGGGACTCAGAGAGTGGGACAAGAGATTCGCCGACACCAGAAGAAGGGAGGCTCCCGTATACCAACCTGGGGATCAAGTCTGGCTCTCTACCCGCGAACTGCGCCTACGGCTGCCCTGCCGCAAGCTGAGTCCCCGCTATATTGGTCCATTCAGAATCCTGAGGCAGATCAACGATGTGACATTTCAGCTTCAGCTCCCACCCAGGTATCGCATTCACCCCACCTTCCATGTGTCACTTCTTAAGCCGTTTTCTCCCTCTGCCACAGACACCACCGGAGCTGAAGCTGAACCCCCTCCTCCCGAACTTCTGGACCAACCATCCATCTATACTGTCCATGAGATCCTGGATTCATGGTGCCGAGGGGGCCGCCTGCAATATCTCATCGACTGGGAGGGGTATGGACCTTGTGAGATTGTAATAATCCTGACCTCCTGTGCCCTTCTCATACTAACCTGAAAAGCAGACATGACATAAGTCTAGCCTGGAGAATCATAAGACATGATGGACTGTTGTGTTTCCTGAAGGGTGTGATGTTTGATCTTTCACTTCCCTATTTTACCATATAAATATTGGAGTCTTTCTTCAATAAAGTGCCTTTGAGTGAATTACACTTTTTCTGTGTGTGGTCATCTCAATGGTCCAGGATCCTGACTCTGTGCTCCATCGCTCGAATCTCGGCAGTTAATCAAGTTAGATATTAAATTCTAACAGACCTGAAGAACGATCATGGATTGCCCGAGAGGACGTACTCGATCCTACCCTTCTGCTGGAGTTCCATCGCAGCCACTCAGATCGCCCTGCCCCTCGCAGTCGCGGCCGTCCTCGGCATCGTGTAAGGGTGTCAGGAGCCGCCCCTGGAGGAGAGGGTATGTCAGGCATTCACCACAGCCACCTCCACCTTCCACATCACCAGTAGCACCACCCACCCGATCTCAGTCACCAGAGTTCTAATTCTCCACACCTGGTTCCAATCAGCCCCGTCCTATAAAAGACTCTCACCCTCAGTCATTCACTGTCTGGTTTACTGTTCAGATCCTCTGTGCTAGCTCCAGACCTCTCTTAGTTTCTTCTGTTGGACTCTCCCATGAATGACCTGGACTCATCGTGGTTTTCCCCATACTGACTCGCTACAACTGCACAACACATACAAAGACTTTCAGATAAGCTTACCATTGCTCAACCGATTCTTGCACTCCATTTTACAACCTTGTCAATAAAGCTCTTGTTTGGTTTTGCACCTTACCTCTGCCTCTGGTCTCATCCCTGTTGCACCGTGACAGTTCCTAAAATGTAAGTCACTTAATATTAACTTTTGTATAAAATCAAAAATGTATAAAACTGTTGTATAAATTCAATTTCACTTTTGCAAACTCCCTTTAGGCTATAATCATTAAAAACTGTCACTTGTCTTAGTTCATTGCGATTTCACAAACTTGCATTTTAATTAATGAAGCTCTCTACACTCCATACTGAATTTATTATTTACATCATCTCTACAATTTGTTTGTTTTAATGAATTACAAAATCTGCAGTCTGCTTTCACGATCTGTACTGTGAGGAGCAGGACGCGCACCGATAGAGAAGCATTTCTATTAGCTGCAATCTGCCTGTATAAAGGCAAAAGACCCTATTGCGCAGCGAAACAAAGACAAATATTTTGCTACCTTTTTTAGTCTACATTGCGCTAAACCATTACATGCAGAACTGGGATCGCTTTCGTAGTCTTTTGAATGGTTAAAATAGAGAAATCACTTTAAATTCTAAATAAACCTAACCAGTTGGAACTGAAATGCCTTCCCCCCATGAAATTCACTCCCCACACTCCATCCCCCCACGAAAACACTCTATACTCTGCCATATGGAATGCTGCCTCTGCTACACAGTACAGCGAGGACACATTTCACACGAGCACAATTCTCCAAACTACTTGACTCATAATGCATTTCACTACAACAACCATAGATAGTGAACTTAAGTGAAAGCTCTTATTTCCTTCTCCCGCAACACTGTCATTGAAATGACCGCGGTAAGTGCGTGCACCTGACACTGCGTGCAGCTGAAATCAACCACACATGAAAACATCAACCTTAGAGCAAGGCCATTGAGTAAGGTCACGTGAACATTGAAAATATGTCTATGTATATGGCACACCCCAGGTGAAATGCGAACACAAGATGGTTTTCATGTCCATTACGATCGACGTATCCTCAGAGCGATTACATGCTCTAAACTGTGATTGGTCCAGCTGTATAAACACAGATGCAAAATGCTGCTGCTAATATGCTTAATTGCTGCATACAATGCAAACTGCTAACTTAGTTTTAACTTGTATATGGTTGCTCTTTTTTTTTTAAATTTAGCTAGGCAGACCATGCAATACAGCGATATGAATTAGAAGAGCATTCACTTATCTTGCTGATGTTGATTTCAGCTGTTTCTGAAGCATGCTGCAAAACTGCTTACAGCTAGCACTAGTCATTAGGGGTGTAACGATACATGTATTCATACCAAACTGTCACAGTACGGATGCATAAGGCCTTACAGCGAATACAGGCAATTCACCCTCAGTCCAGAAGGGGCGCCGTAATGCAACGCTGTTTGATAACTGCCGGCAGAAGAACAGCGAATGCCAGGAGTTGCACAGGAGTCGAAAACAAAGCCCACAGACAGTGACCATGTGATTCTGAATGCGTCTCTCACTGACAAAGGAGTATAACGTTATTTTAAAGGTTTGCATATTCAACTGTTTTGAACTACATTCAACTACAAGAGCTTTGTGCTCTTGTATCCTACCTCTCTCATTAGGCACAAATCCAAATATTCCATAATATTTCCATATTTGCGATGCATCCAAATGCTAAACTATTATTTAGTATGTCAGTTATAAGCTTTTGTAATGCCACGCCAGCAGAGGGAGCCCTCACCCTAGGACTGCCTGCATGCTCCCTCTGCTGCTTCTATTGTTACTTCCTGTTTGTCACTATTTAAAGACTGGCCATGTGCTCAATACTTTGCGAAGTATTGCCAGTTTCACCTGCCTTACCGAGCGTTTATATACTCTGTTGGATTACCTGTTGCCGTCTTGCTCTGTTCTTGGATTTTGTGTTTACGGATTACCCCTGTTTGGATTGTTTGCCTGTGTGGACTGTTTTCAAGGTTTGACCCTCATCTGCCTTTTGACTATTGCTATCTGAATTACCCCTGTTGTTTTGGTTGCTATTGGACTGCTTTTGGTTTCGACCCTCTGCCTGTTTATACGTTTATGTTTGCTGCTGTGGTTAATAAAGTTCCGCATTTGGATTCTAACGCCGCCTCAGCGTCCTCGTTACAGCTTTGTACTTCAGTCGCGTTCCAACGTTGAAACAATGAGGCGTTTCGTTCACTGTATTGTATTTTGATAAAGTACCAACTGCGCTGTCAAGATAGCAATGCTAGAAGCCTGGAACTGATATGTTTTGTGTGTGTGCGCGCCAGCGCGATTACTTCAACTGTTTCCTTATACAGCAAAATCAACTTAAAACACTGTCATTTATTGTCTTATTAATAACATGTCACTGTAAAAAAACTTTTGTAAATGAAAAAAACTAATAGGATGTCGCTTTCTGCCATTTGAGTTTCCTTTCTGTCACAAAAATGAATTGAAACTCAGCATTTATAGGCTACATTTTGCACTGTTTTTTCCCCTTGTTTATGTGTTAACAATCAAATATATTTCAAGTATTTATACCTTGTATGTATATATGTACTTCAGATTATATATATAACATTATAATTTGATATAATATTTAGTATTTTCACATCTAGGTGAAAAAAAAAAATAATTATAATTTGTACTGTCTGTTCAAAATAAATGAAAAGAAATTTAGCATAGCAAGCATAGTAGATTTGTTTTTGTTTTTTTCCTGTTGTACCAAAATTGTATCGAACCGTGACCCCCCGAACCCAGGTATGTACCGAACTGTGACATCTGTGTACCGTTACACCCTGTAGCGATTTAGCTCAAAAGGAAAATGTATATAAATAATTACAATTACAATTAATTATGATTAATTACAATTATTTATATCAGATGCCAGTAGTAACTGTAGAAGAATTAAATTTCCATCAACTCATCTGTTCGTCCAGTGAACATTCAGTATAATGTTTATATCAACTCTAAGAAATGATGTTTTCTTGGCCACAGAAAATAACTTTCTTAAAGTACTATTGCATTAGAGCATGTAGCTTGAATCGGAATTGTAAAGGGACATTCATTTACAAGTCAGAATCAGAATCAAAACTCATGTAATTTGTGCACAAGAATTTTATTAACTAAGGACTAACACATAACTAATCTTGATCAAGATGGCGCCGCACATGGCAGCCACATGCTTAGCTCTCCAGTTGTTTTAGTGTTTTTGTTAGTTTTTCCTGTTTTTTTGTTTTGCAAACACTATCAGATTTACAAGGAACGAACTGCTGAACATTCGGCAGAACACACCACAAAATCTCCTACCAGTTTTCGATTATTCAGACGTTTTGCTGAACATCATAGTTGGCGGAGCAGCGGCACTGATCAAACGCTTCAGGACGTGCAGGAGGGGAAAGCGAGCCTGTTTAGAGTGGATCGCAATGCAGAATCAATGGGAAAATCACGTGGTGGCGGGACGTGCTTTTACATCAATGAGAGGTGGGGTACAGATGTAACAGTGTTAAAGAAGATGCGCAGTTCCAATCTAGAAGTGCTTTTCATTAACTGTAAGCCGTTCTATTCCCTGCGAAAGATTTGCTCGTTCATTCTCGTGAGTGTTTACATTCCACCCCAAGCACACGTGAGTCTGACTTTACAGAAACTCGCCGATCAGATCACAGACACGGAGCAAAAACACCCGGACTCTGTTTTAATCATTCTTGAGGATTTTAACAAAGCAAATCTCTCCCGTGAACTGCCAAAATACAGTCAGCATGTTACATGTCCCACCAGAGACAGTAATATATTGGATCACTGTTACACCACAATAAGGAATGCATATCACTCTGTCCCACGGGCAGCTTTGGGACTCTCCGATCACTGTTTGGTTCATCTCATACCAACCTACAGGCAGAAATGGAAAACAGCTAAACCTGTAGTAAAGACTGTAGTCAAGTCAAGTCAAGTCACCTTTATTTATATACCGCCTTTAACAATACAGAATTGTGACAAAGCGGCTGTAAAGTATTAAATAGGAAATAGTGCATCAATAATGCAAAACGGCAACAGTAAACACTCAGTTTTAAGGTAAAGGGAGTTCATCAATGGATTCAATGACGTCATCATCTAGCTCAGTTCAGTTCAAATAAAATATAATATCGTGTGAAGATAAAGTGTCCCCAACTAAGCAAGCCAGAGGCGTCAGCGGCAAGGAACCAAAACTTCATCGGTGACAAATAGAGAAAAAAACCTTGGGAGAAACCAGGCTTAGTCGGGGGGCCAGTTCTCCTCTGGCCAGACGCAGAGGACTCATCTGGTTCCTGTGGTCTTGTGCCGACGGCCGTCTAGGTGACGAGGTCTTCACTGGGGATCCATCTCTGGGGCTCATCTAGTCGATGTGGTCTCCGTTGACATTCAGGGCTGTAGAGGTCGTCTCTAGGTGCTGACCCACTGTCTGGGCTGGGTACGGACTGGATCCGGGGGACTGCAGTGACCATCTGATCTGGATACGGACTGGATCTGGTGGTTATCCCTCGGAATAAGAAAGAAACAGACTAATATTAGCGTAGATGCCATTCTTCTGACGATGCACTAAGTACATTGGGTGTTATGGGAAGTGTTCCTGGTTCCGGTTGACCTAATTAATACAGCCTAACAATCCTTTAACGGATTTGAATTATAGGAATATGTTGATGTGTTATGTGTAAGCAAGGTTAAATCTGATGCAATACTGTAATTGACGGCTGCATGGTGATAATTTTGTCTCTAATAGTATCGATCTTGGAGGTAAAGTAGTTCATAAAGTCATTACTGCTATGCTGATGGGCATAGTGCCTCTCGGTTCTTTACTTTTTGTTAACTTAGCCGCTGTATTGAATAAATACCTAGGGTTATGTTTGTTTTCTTTTAAAAGAGTCTAAAAGTAATCAGATCTTCCAGTTTTTAATGCTTTTCTATACAATAGGGTACATTCACGCCAAGCAGTACGGAAAACCTCTAATTTTGTTTTCCTCCAGCTGCGCTCCATTTTCCGGGCCGCTCTCTTTAGGGCGCGAGTGTGCTCGTTATACCACGGGGTCGGACTGTTTTCCTTAATCTTCCTTAGGCGCAGAGGAGCGACCGTATCTAGAGTCCTGGAAAAGAGAGAGTCAATTGTTTCTGTTACATCAACAAGTTTTTCTGAGCTATTGGACATACTGAGGAATTCAGATAAGTCAGGAAGATTACTTAGAAAGCAATCTTTTGTAGTAGAAGTGATGGTTCTACCATACTTGTAATACGGAGTTGAGTTGACAGTTTTTGTTATTTGGAGTATACACAAGACTAGATAATGATCAGAGATATCATCACTTTGCTGCAGAATCTCAATGGCATTGACATCAATTCCATGTGACAGTATTAAGTCTAGAATATGTTTTCGACAATGAGTGGGACTTGACACATGTTGTCTAACTCCAATAGAGTTCAGAATGTCTATAAATGCTGCTCCCAGTGCATCGTTTTCATTATCAACATAAATGTTAAAGTCACCCACTATTAAGACCTTATCTGTAGCCAACACTAATTCAGATAGAAAATCAGCGAATTCTTTAAGAAAGTCTGTATGGTGCCCTGGTGGCCTGTATACAGTAGCAAGTACAAACGTCATAGGGGATTTATCATTAACACTTGTTTCTCTGGATAATGTTACATGAAGCACCATTACTTCAAATGAGTTATACTTGAAGCCCGCTCTCTGAGAAACACTGAAAATATTGGTATAAATTATGGTAACACCGCCCCCTTTACCTTTTAGACGTGGCTCATGTTTATAACCGTAATCATGAGGGGTAGACTCATTTAAGATAATGTAATCATCTGGTTTTAGCCAGGTTTCTGTCAAACAGAGCACATCTAGGTTATGATCAATGATCATATCATTTACAAAAAGCGCTTTTTTAGAAAGGGACCTGATATTCAATAAGCCATATTTTATTATTTTTACTTTGTATTATGTACATTTTTTTATTTGTTGAACATAGATTAGATTGTTACTCTTAACTTGGTTTGGACGTCTTTTGTATCGTCTAGCTCGGGGAACAGACACAATCTCTGTAGCATGATATCTAGGTGAAAGGGTCTCTGTGTGCTGAGAAATAACTGATTTTGGTGACGTGAGGCGTCTAGCAGACGGTCGGATTAGCCAGTCTGTCTGCTTCCTGACCTGGGCCCCAGTTAGTCAAGTGCAAACTCTAAGACTATATGCCATATTACTAGAGAGAAGAGCAGCACCACCCCTGGAGGGATGAAGACCATCTCTTTTCAACAGGTCAGGTCTGCCCCAAAAACTTGTCCAATTGTCTATGAAACCTATGTTATTCTGCGGGCACCACTTAGACATCCAGCCATTTAGTGACGACAGTCTGCTATGTATCTCATCACCACGATACGCAGGGAGGGGGCCAGAGCAAATTACAGTGTCTGGCATCGTACTTGCAAGTTCACACACCTCTTTAGCATTATTTTTAGTGATCTCCGACTGGCGAAGTCGAACATCATTTGTTCCGACGTGAATAACAATCTTACTGAATTTACGTTTAGCATTAGCCAGCACTTTTAAATTTGCCAAGATGTCAGGCGCTCTGGCTCCCGGTAAACATTGGACTATGGTGGCTGGTGTCTCTATTTTCACGTTCCGTACAATAGAATCGCCAATAACTAGAGCACTTTCATCAGGTTTCTCAGTGGGTGCGTCACTTAGTGGGGAGAACCTGTTTGATTTTCTGATCGGAACGGAAGAGCGGTGTTTTGACCCGTGACTATGCCGTCTCACAGTCACCCAGTTGCAAAGGCGAAGTTACTGGAACCGAACAATGTACAGGACTTCCTGAGCTAGTCATTACTCACCGTAGTTGTAGAATGATTTCAACTCACCACTGCTGTTTGATGAACTTGTGAAAAAAACAATGGTTGTAGATGCGAATAGAAACACACTGCAGGCACGCTGCACTCGCGGTTGTAGAATAAAAATGAGCGATCAACGAGAACGAGGAAAAAAGGAAAGCGGTAGTAGACGTGAATAGAGACGTGAGTGGGAATGCAAATGGAAGGCTAACCGGCAAACAGAATGCTAACGCACAGCACGGCATTGCACTCGCGGTTATAGAATAAAAGCAAACGATCGGATTAATTTGATGAGATGATTAGATGATGGATAATATCAGAAATCTGGTGGGAATAAAGCTATATTTTATCACTTTAAACAACAGAAAGTAATAGTAAGATAGAGATTTCTACAGAAAAACAAAGCTCCAGGGAGCTACAAACGCACACCACTCTGCAGCACGGGACACAGGACTAATGGAGCACGGGAGACGGACTAATGAAACAGAGTGGGTTTTACAAGCCTATTTCGAATGGACTGATTGGCGTGTTCTTGAAGCTGCTGCAAACGATCTGGACGAACTCACAGAGACTGAAACTTCATATATCATTTTCTGTGAGGACATATGCATTCCTACTAGGACTTATTTAACATTCAATAATGATAAGCCATGGTTTACAGCAAAACTGGTGTACAGACATCTTCGTCAAGCCAAAGAGGATGCCTACAGAAAAGAGGATAGAGTCTTGTACACACTGAATAAGGAGATTAGAGTGGCTAAAAGGACCTACGCAAAAAGGTTAGAAGATCAGTTCACTTCAAACGAACCAGCTTCAGTGTGGAAAGGTCTGAAAGCCATCACAAACTACAAGACGCCATCCCCCAGCACTGAGGCAAACCAACGACTTGTTAAAGACCTAAATGAGTTTTATTGTAGATTCGAAACCCCGCAAAGATGAACTCCAAAGATGTTCTGACTCGATGGTGACTGGGAGTTTCTTCCTCAAAAAATGAAGAAGAACCAAGAGCTGAGAGAGAGAGTCCCGAAAAGTTCTAGTTCATCCTCCTCATCCTCTTAGATTCCAAAAGAGCCAATGATTGGCTGAGGCAAGTCACTGAAGGATTACAAATTTAAGAATCTGTTTAAAATATGCTGATCCTATGCATATTTGTTATAGGTTCCAATATAACAACTGAACTGAAAAAGTTATGTATATTGTGACAGTCTAAGAGCAGGCAGCCCAGGCCCTGAGAAACCTTTTGTCTTTATGCAGTTCCTGAGCATCTGGCAGGTTTTCCCAAGTTAAGTGTGAATTCTAAGCTCAAGGTACAACTGTGCCTTTTGTTTAAGCACCTATGCATTTGAATGACACTTGTATGCTAAATAGATCAAGGCTGGGATAAATCTTTAACTGAGCTGTTTTCCTGTACCACATTTGCATGCTTTGTTTAGATTGATTCCACCTCTATGTACTCCTCCTCCTTCAAACCTATATACTCTGCTGTGCTGAGATTTTGTTAGACGACTTTTTGATGACTGCAGTGCCAAGCAGCGAGTATCTGAATAAAGAGAAACTTCTGCTTCAAGATATCCAAAAACATCTCCTGGTCTCTAAGAAAAAATTCACAACACGTGGTAGTTAGGAAGTTTAGCGGCTAAACGCGGCTAATGTAAACAAGACCGTCTTTCCACAGCGAGAAGAGAGGGGCGGGGTAAGCAGAGCTCATTTGCATTTAAAGGAACAACCCCTTAGAATGAGATGATTTTTGCAGAGCTGATTTTGGCAAGGTAAAAAGGGTGTTGTTTTACAAAACCATTGAGAATTTTTAATCAAAGTATATTAGAGACTTTTCATTAAGACCCTAAAGAATCATATCAACTTGTGGAAAATGGGCATCCGATGACCCCTTTAAGTGGTGACATAATGCGTCCAACAGATGCTGTTTCCGGGTCCAAGCCTCAACTTATTTCACTTGAGAATACCATCCCAACAGCCGTTTATAAGCACTGTAACTTCATATTAAACATGTAAGCTAAACGTTTTCAAACTTACGATGTACACTACAGTCTCCGTGCTCACAGCATCCCCAACACAAATAATTTTTATATTTATTTATTTATATATATATATTTTTATTGTCTGGCCCTCTGGGATTTCAGTGGAGTTAAAGGGGAAGATTTTAATTTTCTTGGTAGTATTATATCACATTGTAAGTTATTTTCTCATGGCATCTGATAGAGTGTTTGGACACGGAAGAGATGACGCATGACGTCAGACTTAACAAGCAGATTGTTTAAAAATTACTATGACTGGTTTAAAATGAACCCAGATTCGGTTGTAAATTAAAAATCAGACACTTAATTACTAGAGGTGTAGCATCTGGACCAATCAGACATACATTAATTGTTACATTTAACAAATAGTCTTTAGATCCAACAAGCCAGCTATATGCTGGAGTTCTGGAGACAACCCCCCAAAGCAACTAACACCCCAAAAGGGCTCAGCAGCCAGGACGACTATCTGATAAGAGGTTTTATTGGCCAGAGGAATGCACATCTGCCCATGCTACATTTGCCCATAGGAAAGGCACAATGCCTACAGAAATAGACTCTTTCCTATTCATTCACAGACAAACCTTTCTTTGACCTTCCTATCACACATAGCCCAGGTCATTGTGTACAGTATTACTGCATTGTATTTTAATTTTGTCTGTTGTATTTGTATTTGTCTTTCTACTGTTTTATGCATGCGTTATGATAGATGACTAGTTGTATAAAGCACCTATGTCATGTTTGGTCTCTTTTAATTCGTATGTTGATGATCTAAAAGATGGTGTAAATTAGATGTTGATACCTATGCAACATATTAGTGTTTTAAGAAACCTTAGTAGTTTTGCATCAACACCCAATCGAATTACATATGCAAAATACCATGCTCACAGACAAAGAGTCGTAAACTTTCCCTCCAAAGGTGAAAGTTACCATTGGTTCGTGGACCTCCTGGAGGCACAGCCTCCAGAGAGCTTAAAGGCATCAAACGATTGATCGCCTCTCTCTCTTCACTCTCTTCTTCCGATTGCTGCCCGTGTGGAGGAACCCACGGGGAGCCTGAGCCAGCACAGGGCGTGCCCGGCAGGCCCGACAGGCCCCAACATACAGAGCTGTGGCTCTCGACCACAAAGAGCCAGACATTTTCACTCAACCCTGGAATTCATCTTCATGACTCGCCTCAGTCAGTCAGTGGTTCTTTTAGAACCTAAGAAGATGAGCTAGAACTCTTCAGGACTTCCCTAAGCACGCGCCAGGCCTTGCGGCCTTGTCTTTCCATTCTCCAAAGATCACAGGACTGCAGCTGGGTCCCTCTCAGCTCTTGGTTCTTCTTCACTTTTCACATGGGAAGAAACTCCCAGTCACCATCGAGTCAGAACATCTTTGGAGTTCATCACTCTTCAGACCCGGAAGAATGTGATCACGATTCCAAAACCACCACTGCTCCAAATCATCAAGACTTTCACCCGAGACTGCATTCGGACACTTGTTTCACGACCAAGGCAAATGCAAGTATCGTACATTTAACTACACAAAATAGAGGTTTAGTATAAGCTGTAGACAGCACTGATGATTTCACTCAGTGGACTCTTTTCATAGCTTCATTTCCTTGTCTCTCTCTAACTGCTTCTCACTGACCCTTCCCCCATGTATGAGTGATTTCATGTTTGTTTGTTTAGATTAGTTATGTGTTAGTCCTTTGTTAATAAACTCTTGTGCACAAATTACATGAGTGTTGATTCTGATTCTGCCTTGCAAATTAATGTCCCTTTACGATTCCGATTTGAGCTACATGCTCTAATGCAATGGTACTTTAAGAAAGTTATTTTCTGTGGCCAAGAAAATATGATTTCTTAAAGTTGATATAAAGGTTATACTGAATGTTCGCTGGGCGAACAGATTAGTTGATGGAAAATTAATTCTGCTACAGTTACTACTGGCAGCTGATATAAATAATTGTAATTAATCATAATTAATTGTAATTATTTATATACATTTCCCTTTGAGCTAAATCGCGACAATAACGTTACCAATGATGTCTGCATTTTAAATCAGGTATTCTCAACCGGTGGGCTGCGGCCCACTAGTGGGATTCAGTGATCCTCCAGGGGGGCCGCGAGATAGCTTAAAGTTAATTTAACTATTATCCTAAAATTGTTTAATGTCATTATTAATGTTTTAAATTAAAACGATTAAAGCACGGCCTCTCTCGTGTTCTGTGATTGATTGCTTCGGACTCGGCGCAGCAAACCTCATCGCACTGTTAAATACAGACTGAACGGCGGCTCAAAACTTCCACCGCTGCACGCAAACTTCACCTGTACGGGACGGATTTTTCAGTACTGCTCCTGCAAGATTCTGTCCCGTGCCCACCCGCTCCCGCAGAAATATATTTCGTCCCGCTCCTGTCCACGACATTCATGTTTTGTCCCACTCCCGCCCGCAAAAGCCCGCATAAAAGTAACCTATTTAGATTTTTTTCACTACATCGATGAAATATACATGAAGTAGTTCTGTAACTTCTCGTAATTTCCGCAAGATCTCGGCAAAAACGCTCCCGACAAAATACTTGTTATTTGGGCTAAGCATCAACATTTAGAAGCCACTGTTATTCTTAACAGAAAAGCAAGCATGGGCTGCTGAGTGCATGCATGGCAGAATGCGAGCAAACAGCGCTCCCTTAAAGCTGACATCTCAGTTCATTGCGATCTCATAAAGCTCTTAAAACCAGTGTTGGGGAGTAACTAGTTACATGTAACGGAATTATGTAATTTAATTACAAAATAAATGTAATTGTAATTAGTTACAGTTACTGAGAAACAATGTGTAATTAAATTACAGTTAATTACAGAAAAATGCCAGTGATTACAAAGGGGATTACATCTGAATTTTTTCACACACCCACCCCCACTTACAAATTTAATTGACTTCTTTTAAATTGCATTGACTGCTCTAAAATGAGACACCAATGTTTCAGGAGTTTAGGACACAGAACAGGACACATGCTTATTTGACAACGGTTTTATTTCCTATTTGGGTTTATGCGTAAACTTTATTTTTTAAGATTGTTTTTTCCAAGGCATTGTTAGATGCTAGTGTTTTCTGTCATAACTATGCAAACATATGATTTCAAACCCAGTTTCATAGCTATTAAATTATTTCTTTTTATGATTTCAAATCTGTATTATTTTGACACGAAACATCTAAATAATCTATCAAGCAGCTGTGTAATAAGTGGGATAATGTACATCCAGCCAGTTGTTATCGCAGAATAAGGATTGTATATTATCCCTTACTTATTATAATCTTAATTCAAGTGATAAAGGATTTTGAAAGTCTGACAGTAATCAGTGTTGAGTGCTACTGTAAGGTTCACTCTGCCTGGTTTAAATGTTTCAAAATGATTAACAGTTGAAAATATTAGAAATTTAGAAAAGTAATCAAAAAGTAATTAAAAGTAATGTTACATTACTTTAATAAAGTAATTGAAAAGTTACACTACTTATTACATTTTAAATCACGTAATTTGTAATCTGTAACCTATTACATTTCCAAAGTAATCTTCACAACACTGCTTATAACACAATGAATATATGCACAATGAATCTTCCACAATGTCTACACTTTGTGTGTTGTAATGAGAGGATTCGCGAGCACGTATACATTCAGCACTGTGCAAAAACTTATAAGCGGTGAGTGGATAATCATTTTATTCTCCTGCATCCCGCCCGCACCCGCACTCTTCCATCAAGTTTTGTCCTGCGCCGCACTCTGTTGCGTCGTGTCCCGTGGTTACTCCCGCAGGAGTATAGGTCTCTACTTCATCTCTTGGCTGCATGAAACAAACCGTTGCGCTGTCCTGTAAGTGTTTTATAATGGATGCTCACCCATAGAGAAGGATCTTGTGAGGCTCAGTGGTGTTTATGCACATATGAGCATCAGCATGAACAGATTTGGAATGCATTTGCTGTATTTTTCATTTGTATGTTTTATTTTATAATGGATACAAACAGTAGATATGTCAGTCCAGTTCAAATGGACAGGTTTAGTGAGTGGTCTTTTGGGATCTCCCTGTTGTCCTGTTTGGCAGGTTCACTTACTCAAGAAAAAGTACTGTGAAGTTGTAAAGAATGTATGAATTAAAAAATTCAGGAGCTTTAAATCTGTATGTGTTTATATAAGTTAAAACGTTAGAATTGAGCATAGGGTTTTCTTTTAAGTTATGGGGGGCCTTGCATAATTGACCGGAGAAGGAGGGGGTCCCCGGCGTAAAAAAGGTTGAGAACCCCTGTTTTAAATGACAACGTGATTGACAACAGTTTATCTAATAACGTTCGAAATGTTCAAATAAAGCTTTGAAAAGGTTTAATAAAATGTTAACGTTCCATCCCTACACATGGTCTCTCTGATGCTTTCTTCCACATAAGCATTTATCCTCTGCACAGGAAACTCCTTGATAGGCGAGAGCTACGAATTCTTATGGTCTTATGGCTTTGGCTGTCTATGTCCTGCCTCTGGGCCTTCTGAGAATGAGGGTATTCATGAAGTGGGTTTTATCTCTTCATCTCAGACAATTACTCGATCTCTGCCACTCTGTTATGGTGTCTCCTCACAATATTGAATGAGAAAAACATTTGTAGTACAAAAATAAAACAACGCTAATATTACAAAATACAACATTAAACAGTGTATAAATCACTCGTTTTTCTGTCCATCTGTCCAAGTAAAACTGTCCATCAGCGACACCAGCAGCTAAAGTTACAGTGTCAGAATCCACGTCTCTTCAGTTTCAACAGACCCCTATAACATGCTGTGAGTTTTTGGGGGGTACTTGAGAATGAATGGGGGAAAGTCACATGAGAGAAGGCAATGCCTCCATTGGATATGACTGGTTATGTTCGGCTGTGATTGGTTCGTGCGATAAATCCCATCTCTTGTGTTTGTGCACGTTTCACGTTCGCGAATCAGTCTGAATGAACAATAAAATGACGTTAATGGGAAGACTCATTTTAAAATTTAGTGAACAACTCACACACTTAGATAAAGCCCCTTAGTTATGTCAAAATGGGGAGAAAACATGACCTGTGAGAGTTTTTAGTGAGTAATCAGCTTGGTGAAATTTAAAGTAAGTCTGTGTCTGTGACCAATATTTACAGAGCTTTGATGACTGATAAGATCTATAAAATGTTCCTTACCACGTCATTTCCTTTATGATTCAAGCTGTGGGGGGTCTGACCGTCTTTTCAGGTGACCATCCTTTAGCTTACAGGGCCTCATTGTGTGTCCATATCTCCCATAGGTGGATGTCGAACCTCGAACACAAGATAATGAAAGGGAACATAATGTTTCCTATGTGGATGTCTGTTAAAATAAATTTACATGGCACCTCAGTGACTAATAGATCTATAACACTAATGGAAAATGAATGGATTTGAATGGCGATTTATTTGTGGTGGAGAAGAGAGTTTCAGTGACCCTACGAAACAAGAAACACACTGCTACCATGACCTGCCGTATGATTGTAAAAAGTTATTTACAAATGTACTCATATTACTGGGTAACATTTATTAAAAAAAAATACTTCTAATGTATTTTTTCTTTTTTATTCCAAGCATATTTTATAATATTTGATCTTATGCCAGTGTGTAGGTGAGGTACAAAGAGTCGCTGACACAAGAGAATAGTTTAGTCAAGCCTTTTAATGGCGACGACAAGCACACTCATTCTCCACCCAGGTCAGGGTCAGGGAGGTGCACATTCACCACGTCACACTCCACACACCGGTGCTATTTATTATTTGATTATTTAAATCTCCTGTTTAAAATTAAGATAATAGACTCGCTATAGTTGTATATACTGTATACTGTCACGAATCTGGTTCGTGGTTTTCCATCTGCTCGCCACCAGAGGTCGCTTTCTGGTTACATTGACTCTCACACTACACAGACTTGCACAGTTCACCATAGACTACATTTCCCATGCTCCATTTCATGGATTAAGTTTACACCTGCAGCCAATTACACACACTATAAAAGTCACTCTCAAACAACCATTCTACGCTGAGTATTGCATAGCATTTTTCACTTCCACAGCGATAGCTATTTCTGGAGCCTCTCCTAGTTTAGTCTCCTCTGAGTTTAGTTGTTTCTTGTTCTTAGTTAGATTTCCCGAGTTCTGATTACCTGCCTGTTTTGGATTTCGTTCTCATCTTGTCATTTGGACTCTGTTTGCTCCTGATCTGGATTTATCACCTGTTTTGTGGATTACCCATTGCCTTGCCCCCTGGACTACATTTGCCGTCGATCGACCCTCATCTGTTAATAGGACTACTCTTGTGTCTTGCTCTCTATATACCTGTTTTCCAGTGTTGGACCCTGCCTGTTTATGACCATGTCTCTGAATAAAAACGTGTATGGATCCGCACGCCTCTCTCAGTCACTCCGTAACAGAATACTCTGCCTCACAAGGATCCAGCAAATGGACATTGGCAAGGTATTGACACAACAAGAATGTTATTGCGTGAATCAACCTCTAAGCTCTATGCTTAGACACGAGGGTCCGCGTTCGTCACTTGTTCAGTTTATGGATTTTGTTGCTTTGTTGTCTGCCGGTTCCTCTTTCACTGTGGGAAGCAAGTCAAGTCTCGTCTGATCTTCAAGAGTCTCGTCACATCTCGTCTGATCTTCCAGATGCGCGTCACATCACAGCTAATCTCCCAGAGTTTCGTCTCATCTGATCTTCCAGGGGCTCATCACGTCTTGTCTGACTATCCAGAATCTCGTCACGTCACAGCTGCTCATCCAGAGTTTTGTCACATAGCAGCTGATGATTTATCCCCTGTCTTGTGGATACCTGTTTGCCTTGCCCCCTGGATTACGTTCGCCGTTGATCGACCCTCACCTGTTAATAGGACTACTCTTGTATCTTGCTCTCTATATACCTGTTTGCCAGTGTTTGACCCTGTCTCTGAATAAAAGCATGCGTGTGGATCCGCACGCCTCTCTCAGTCACTCCATAACATGTACACAATATAGTTATGTAATTATATTTTTAAATTACATTGCACACCTGTTGCTGCCATAACAATCATCTATTTCAAATGTTTACATGCTTTTCTTCTGTTCCATTTCAACTATTGCATATCTATTTTCTATTTTTAAACAGGAAATTCAAATAATAAATATTATTGGACATTATTAAACATGAATTTATTCCTATTATTTCACATGAAATTTTATTCACAGCAGATAATCATGTGACTGGCCATGTGAGCAGTGCGTTCCCGGTTTGTAGGATCACAAAACTTGCTTCTATACTGTGAATAAATCAACATCTGAATCTAGTTTTATCACTGAGGTGCCAAGTCAATTTGTTTTGTGCAGACATCCACATGAGAAACAATTAGCGTCTGAATAGTGCTTTATATTAAATAATAACTGTGGGGAAAAACATAATCCATTTTAAATTAAGTGGATCTGATATTCATTTTTGTTATTCATTTCTGTTATAATGCATCATAATCTTAAAAGCTATAACCACAAATATGTAATAAAACTATTGTTATCTTTATTCATGAGATGATAAAACATATTATTATTATTATTTTTACCCTTATAATGCATTAGGAATACAGGGTTTCTAGAAAGTGCACATGCAGTTTTTATGACCTCATAAGTCTTAAACCCATTGGCCCTAATTTACGAAACCAATGTGCAACAGAAAATTTAGTGTTTTTTTTTTTTTTCCACATTTTATGTGAAAGATGATGCTTTCTGTGGATATTGGAACATGCGGGAAGTACAAAGTCTTGTTTACATTATAAATAATATTTTAGCAACAACGTTGCTGTTACTTTTGTTCTCCTCTGTATATATTCACCTTATTTTTTTTTTATCCCATAAGAGTGGGCATGGCCATTTGTAAATTTTTTGGGTCTCATCCGCGTCCAGCTATTTTTAGCAATACCAACATCACATATTCTATTCCAAAGCCTGCTAACCTCACGTCTACTATAAGACTAAGGCCTGCCAGGGCTTGTTCACGTCGTGCCGACCACACAGGAGCCTATTCGCAAGATGGCCAACACGGCCAACGATCCAACAATGGCCAACAATCTCCTGAGGAGGCAGCGTCCACTGCAAAACCCCCTGAGGTGGCAGCTTCTGCTGCAGAACCTCCCAAGGGGGTGGCATCCGTTAATGAACTCACTGTCTGCTATGTCGTGGTCAAGTGGGCTGTCCATGTTCCTGCTCTGCCTGCCCCACAATGGCTCCCTGCTCTGCCAGCTCCACCCTGGCTCCAGGCTCCGCAGGATCTGACATGGTGGACTTCTGCTCCACGGCTTCACTGTCTGCCTCTGTTCCATGGCCCAGGTCCACCATGGTTCCACAGTCTGCCACTGCTTCATGCCCCAGGTCCTCCACTGCTCCACGGCCTAGGCCTGCCATTGCTCCACAGTTCAGGTCTGATTCTGCTTCACGGTCCAGGCCCACCTATGCTCCATGATCCAGGCCTGCCACTGCTCCACGACCCAGGACCTCCATTGTTTCACTGTCTGCCACTGCTTTATGCTCCAGGTCCACCATGGCTCCACTGCCCAAGTCTGCCATTGCCCCATGGCCCATGGTCTTGCCCATTGTTTCACAGTCCATGCCATGGTCCAAGTCCTGTTCCTCTGTATAGACCTGGCCATCCGTCCTTCCCCCTGTTTTGCCTCAGCTCCACCACCCTCCTGGACTTGTTGGGTGTAGAAATGTTCGAAGAAAGGAGGCAGGTCGGCTTAGGGAGACTCGTGTGCTTTATTCAAAACTCAAAAAAAAGTCACGCACACTGCGTGTTCCAATAATTCACAATTCAAAATAACTATGCAGTCCCTTTGGGCTTCTTTCAGCTCTCCACCTCGGTAACGCACACAAGTCTCTGTCCAATGTCTCTCTCCCTCCATGTTCTACCATCACCCTTTTATCCGGTCTCTCCAAGCCAATTACTGCAATCAAACACAGGTGTTACAAATTTGCACTTGACCTACTTACTCACCGCTCGTCTCCCAACCTTCTCTCCAGCTGCAGGTTCCGCAGAACCACGCCCCCGTCGCCACATTGGGGTTTGGGTTTTGTTTGGGCGTTTGGAGCCGCCCTTAGACGGGGGGACATGGTTTTGCTTCTTGTTCATGTTTTCATGTCTTTTATTTTGAAGTTTTGCCATGGTCCTTGTCTAGTCATGTGATTCCCTTGCTCTCTTGTATTCCTGCTAATAGGTGTGTTTTTAATACAGTGCTGCGCAGCTCGATCAAATTCTGTCTTGAAGCAGTGCATGCCGGTTAGAAATTTTGTCCGACTTGTCACGTATGTCATCAAAGTACCGCGATAGTGATTCGAGAGCAGCCGACTGACTCAGCCAGTGCAGTTTCTTCATAGAGCTCTGATGACGACACGGCTGTTCTGCGATTGGCCAGATTCACCGCATGACAACGATCACGTGTGTTTCGGGTTTATTCAAACATCCCCAAGTCCAATAACCCTGCTAAAAAAAAACAGCTTAAACCAGCTTAAGCTGGTCAAGCTGGTTTAAGCTGGTCTCCCAGGCTGGTCATAGCTGATTTTTCAAGCTGGTTTTAGAGGGGTTTTGGCCACTTTTTTTAGCTGGTCAAGCTGGTTTTAGCTGGTTTTAGCTGGTCAGCCTGGCTGGTCTTAGCTGGTTTTAGCTGGTCAGCCAGGCTGGTCTTAGCTTGGTCAGCCAGGCTGGTCCTAGCTGGCCAGGCTGGTCTTAGCTGGTCAGCCTGGTCTTAGCTTGGTTTTAGCTGGTCAGGCTGGTCTTAGCTGGGCCTAGTCACCAATGGTCTCAGCCAGTTTTAGCTGGTCAGGGCTGGTCTTAGCTACAAGCTCGGCCAGCTGGTCTTAGCTGGTCTTAGCTGGTCAAGCTGGTCAGCCAGGCTGGTCTTAGCTGGTCAGGCTGGTCTTAGCTGGTCAAAATGTTTGTTTGATGATTGATTGATTAAATAGTGTCTGCCCCAATTTTCCTGACAAATAATGCAACAAATAAGTAATATGTTTACTTTTAATAATCTGCAGGACCACAAGGAACCATTGAAACTATTTTTATTTGATCTTACAGCCCATTTAATAACAAATATTTACAAAATATTTACAAAACAATTGAAATGATTACAATTCTAAAACTTTAAGAATTTATGGTGAAGAATTTATTAAGAAGTAATGGTGAAGATGAACAATAACAGAATTCTAAACATATTGTCACGAATCTGGTCGGTGTCCCGTTGTCCGCTCACCACCAGATGTCACTCTTACCTCACCTACACACTCTGACTGTTGTACTACACCCCGGACTACATTCTCCTTCAGCCATTGCACTTCCCCCGTGACCAATCAGGCGTTCTATATAAGCGCCGGTCCTTCCCAGTGGACTTCATGGATTGTTATTGTATTGTTGTATTCTTAGCGTTTTCCTAGTTCTTGCTCCGAATTCCTAGTTCCCAGTGTTTCTGTGTTTTGGACTTCTCGCCTGGACTATTGTTTACCCTCTCTGGATTTTCTGTATTGCTCCCGTTCGCTCCTGTTCGACCCACGCCTGTCTCACGGACTTCTATTGTGCATCTCCCATATATACCTGCTTGCTATCGTCTCGACCCTGCCTGTATGACCATGTCTTTGTCTCGCCAATGTAATAAAAGCTTGCAAATGGATCCGCTCGCCTCTCGTCTCGTTCACCCTGTGACACATATTATGCATTTTCATTTTTCTTTTCTTTTTGAGCTATCCTGTACTTTTGCATGTTCCACCTCAAGCCTCTCTCAGGCCCTGGTTCTAGTCACTGGAAATAGACTGCAAGAAATAATTCCAGACTGGGCTAAATTCCTCAAACAATTAAAACTACTTAAAAAAAAAAAAAAAAACTATAGTGTCATGTCTTTGTTGCCCAGACTCTGTGTTCACTCAACCCACCATGCTTTACTCTTGTTTGTATGTGTCATGTTCTCATTGGTTCCCTTGTTCTATGTGTCCCCTTTCCATTGGTTGGTTTTTGTCATGTGTTCCCTCATGTTTAGTATTTAAGGCTCCCACTCACCCCTCTGGGTGCTGATCATTGTTTAGCCTGTTATTTCCATTGTGTTTCCTTGTTTATTTCCCAAGCCTTGCCTTTGTGTGTTTTCGACCCTGGACTGTCTCTGTGTTTCTTTAACCTTGCTGCCTGCCCTGACCATTTCACTTGTTTATTGGATTACCGTGTTTGGATTACCTTTGATGCTCCTGGGTTTGGGTCAGCCCCCAACTTTGCCTTGCCTGACCACGCTTCATCAATACTGTGCTTCAGCACTCTGGATCCACTCTCACCGGCTCCATTTATTACATCGTAGGTGTGTGTATATATATATATATATATATATATACACTTCCATTTGGATATTTCTGTAGGTGTTTAATTAATGTAGCTATTTTATTGATAAATGAGTATACATGGATGAATATGAATAGGAATATCTTAGCATGAACAATTTTTAGCTGTTTTTAGCTAAATTGACTATGGTTATGGGGCTGCCTCCTGAGTTCTGATCATCAATTAACCATTAGTCTATCAAAATGTCATTAGATGCTTAATCATAGAAAAAAAATCCACAGGAAGTGGTGAAGTCCATGATGTAATTCTGGCCCTAGGTCTCTATGAACTTGAGGGTGTCAAAAAAGAAACTCCATGCTTGCTTCACAGACATGAAAAATGTATCTATAGAAAGCGAAATGTCTACTTTTAAATAAGCCAATTAAAATGGAAAACAAATATTTTCAGATTGTGTAATCCATTCAAATGTGCTCATCCACTGTAGAGATGACAAGTGTTACCGACTTTATCACTGCAGCCAAAAATACAGAAAACACATATTAATGAATTATTATAATGTTAAAGCAGTCTTCTTCGCTGTTTTCTTTACCTGACACATTCATAATCATTACTTCTGCCAGTGTTCTGTGGCAAGCTTTGTGTGCGCTTGAGCGCTGATGGGCTATAGGCAATTAAAGGTTCATTATTATAAATTATATAGTTTATTAATATGCAATTAGTCAACTAATCTCTTAAAAATAAATGACTAGTAGTTGACCAAAAAAGTTTAGTCATGGGCAGGCCAAATGATTACATATAGTGCATGCATGAATGAATAGAAAAATTAGATTACCTCTCAACAAATAGAAAACAGAAAATAGAAATCTTATCTAACAATAGAAGTCTTTACTATCAATTTCAGTTTAACACATACTTGTTGGATAAAAGTAAAAAAAACAAACAAAACAACAACAACAACAATAAAACTTTTTTTATCCATGAAAGTATATGGATAAATATATATAAATGTATATATATATATATATATGTGTGTGTGTGTGTGTGTGTGTGTATTAAGCAGCACAACTGTTCTATTCTAAAATTGATAATAAATCAGCATATTACAATGATTTAAAAAGGATCATGTGACACTGGAGTAATGAAAAGACTAGAGTAATGATGCTGAAAATTCAGAAATAAATTACATTTTAAAGTATATTAAAATAGACAAAAAAATATATTTTAAATTGCAATAATATTTCACAACATTACTTTTTTTTTTCAATTAGTTTTCTGTATTTTTGATCAATTAAATGCAGCTTTGATTAACAGAAGAGACTTATTTAATAAAAAACAAAAAATCGTACTAATCCCAAACTACTGAATGGCAATGTAGATGATAAAAGAATATAATAAAAGGAAAAAGGAGATCTTGGTACGTGTGTATGTCTTACATTTCAGAAATTCCACTGAAAATCCTTCACTTTGGAAAGAAGAGTGGCAACTTAAGTTCACTTCAACCGGTTTCTTCTGTACCATTTGCCCTGTTGTTTTAGATGGCACTTTTCCTTTCGACTTCTTTGTTCCTCTTAAATATCTACAAATCAGTCAGGAAACAAACAATATGTAATTCACATTAGTTTTAGCTTTTGAGACATCTGAATCATTCTCCCTTAAAAATTGTCTATCTTCTGGAGTTGAGAAACATCTTCTAACATATCTACATGTAAAATTCAGATATTCAAATTCTTAGAATGCAACCATTACCTTTGAATGAACTCCAAATCTCCATCTGTCTCCTCCTGGTAAGGTTACTCCAGAGTGAATATATGCTGCGAACAGGCCAGACAAAAAGATGGGCTGGATTAACTCATTCTTTAAACCAAAGTTAGCAAAAAGCATTACAATCAAACAATAAGCGAATTAGCAAGTTATTAAAGGTTCTGGCACATCTCGCTGCTTACGTTAACCGCTTTAACAGCACCGTTCAGAGTTTACGTGACATACACTGATCCTCCGTGAGCGGGATGACCGCGAGTTGCGAGACTTAAGTAACGTCATGCGTTTCATTTCGGCGCCCCTGTTAACAGATGACTGCTTGTGCAAATTTGATTTACATCATAAAATAATTAAATAATCGAGAAAGTGTGCTGAACAACACGACGTTCCCGTGAATCACAACTGTTGTCAATGAAGCGTGTAATTATTACTGTAGGAACCGGGAGATTTCCCGCCTGTAGCCGCTATGAGGCCGGGGAATGTGTGAAATCCTCCCGCGACCGCGCTCCTTAAACCCGGCACAAGTCTCCCTCGCGCCCCGCGGACGGAGGATTCGCTAATCTGCGGTTACCGCGAATGTAGACACCTTAATACACTACTGCAGTTACCAAGCATGAACAATTAAAAGTGAAGTAAATCACTTACCGCAGTTGTGAATCGTACTTATTGCTGCTCCCGAATGTCGACCATTGAAGAAAATCCCGCCTCTGTAGATTTAAAATTTACAGCAATATGCTGTACTTTTGCGTCAAACCACCATGTGATCCACGTGATCAGATTATGCTTTAAGCATTTCTTGTTAAAGATATTTTTTTTTCTCCTAGTGTTTTTTAATTGCAGGTGATTTGTTATTTATTATACAAAGACTGTGTTTGTTTCATTTATATTTTGTGTAAAAGTCTATCTAATACCGAAACACTCGTTAAAAAAATAAAACAGCTGACTACATTTGGTCATACAACTATGGTGAATGTATTTCTTCAGACAATAATTTAATCTGATTTGAGTTCTGTGCTGATTTTTTTGAGTGCTAGCTTGATTTTATGCTATACTTTATACTACAATTTATTTTAGACTCTCAGATTATTATCATTAACAACTAGAATAACTTAAGATGTATCATGTAGCCTACCTGATTATGATACTAAACATACCTTGAATTGAACCTTGTCAGTAAGTGAAACAAACTGATTAATTTGTAATTAGGTCAAATGGACACCAGCCTGGCCAGGCTGGGAGACCAGCTAAAACCAGCTAATTCCAGCTACTTCCATCTTAACAAGCTAAAACCAGGCCTGGCCAGGCTGTATAATCAGCTAAAACCAGCCAATTCCAGCTAATACTCCATCTTAACAGTTAAAACCAGCCTGGCCAGGCTGGAGACCAGCTAAACCAGCTACTCAGCTTAATCCATAGCTAAACCAGCCTGGCTGCTGAGAGGACCGTGTTTCAAACCAGCTACTTCCATCTTAACCAGCTACTTTCAGCTTAAACCAGCTACTTCCAGCTAAAACCAACTACTTCCAGCTTAAACCAGCCTGGCAAGGCTGGGAGACCAGCTAAGACCAGCTACTTCCAGCTATTTTCATCTTAAACCAGCTAAAATCAGCCTGGCCAGGCTAGGAGACCAGCTAAAACCAGCCAACCAGCTTAAGCTGGTTTTAGCTGTTTTTTTTCAGCAGGGAAGGCTCACAAAAATGTGCTTTTAGAACAGTAGAAGTGTTTTTACTGTAGTCGCAGTGTTATATTGAGTTACGTTTGTCATAAAACACTGATAAAAGCATATATGACCCCACTTTATTACTATTTAAATAGAAAATGTTTGTGTTGAACATTATTCTTGTTCAGATGGCGCTGTATTAGGCAGTATATGAAATGTGTTTCTGTTGCTCATGAAAACACTTTTTTTTTAAAAGTATAAAACACTGTATAAAACACAAATATTGCATTCAATGATGCGTTAGGACTTGCGTTTACTGACCTAATAAACTCTTTTGGAGTCAAGCAAAATGTCACCGGGCCCACTCATCGTTTTAATCATACGCTAGATTTAATTATATCACATGGAATTGATCTTACTGATATAGATATCGTACCTCAAAGTGATGATGTTTCTGACCATTTCCTTGTATCGTGCATGCTGCATATCACTGATATTAACTATATGGCTCCGCGTTATCGTCTTGGCAGAACTATTGTTTCAGCCACCAAAGATAGATTTACAAATAACCTGCCTGATTTATCTCAACTGCTCTGTGTACCCCTTAATACACAGTATCTAGACAAAATGACTAGCAATATGGGCACCATCTTCTCCAATACGTTAGAAGCTGTTGCCCCCATCAAATTGAAAAAAGATAGAGAAAAACGTATTGCGCCATGGTACAACAGTATTACCCATTCTCTCAAGAAAGAAACTCGCAATCTTGAGCGCAAATGGAGAAAAACTAACTTGGAAGTTTTTAGAATTGCATGGAAAAACGGTATGTCCAGATATAGACAGGCTTTACAAGCTGCTAGGGCCGAGCATATCCGCAAACTCATAGAAAATAACCAAAACAATCCAAGGTTTTTATTTAGCACAGTGGCTAGATTCAATTCAATTCAATTCAATTCAAATTTATTTGTATAGCGCTTTTCACGATACATATCGTTGCAAAGCAGCTTTACACCAAATTGACATTTTTACAATACATGTAGTAGTAGCTTGATGTACATATGGCAGAGATGTGTGGTAAAGATCAAGTAATGATGTAATCAAACAGACAAAGAACACTATAAATTAGTAGCAGAATTAGGTAGTGCTGTATGTTTTCAGGGTTGGTATCATCTGAAGTCCTCTGAGGGGTTGGCATCATCTTTTCTTAAGTGTTCTGGATCAAGACTGGAGCTTGTGAATTCCTAGTTACCATGGGATGTCAATCCCATGGCAGGAACAGAGAACAAATAGGAACATAATTAGCTTAGCTGCTGTTCAAACTAAGAAAAGAAAGATTTGTTAACCAGAGCTTAAAGATTGATAATGAACATTTGATCAGATATAGCTGCAGAAAAAGTTTATGAGATGCATTATTTGAATGCTTGGCTAAAAAGATGTGGCTTTAATCTAGATTTAAACAGAGAGAGTGTGTCCGAACCCCGAACGTTATCAGGAAGGCTGTTCCAGAGTTTGGGTGCCAAATGTGAAAAAGCTCTACCTCCTTTAGTGGACTTTGCTATCCTAGGTACTACCAACAGTCCAGAGTTTTGTGACCTTAGGGAGCGTGATGGATTGTAGCGTGGTAGAAGACTAGTTAGGTACGCAGGAGCTAAACCGTTAAGTGCCTTATAGGTAAGAAGTGCTATTTTGTAGCTGATGCGGAACTAATAGGTAGCCAGTGCAGAGACTTTAAAATTGGGGTAATATGATCATATTTTCTTGACCTGGTAAGGACTCTAGCAGCTGCATTTTGGACTATCTGTAGCTTGTTTATTGAAGATGCAGGACAACCACCTAATAGTGCATTACAATAGTCCAGTCTAGAGCTCATGAATGCATGAACTAGCTTTTCTGCATCAGAAACAGGTAACATGTTTCGCAGCTTGGCAATGTTTCTAAGATGGAAGAATGCTGTTTTGTAACATGAGAAATATGATTTTCAAAAGACAAGTTGCTGTCTAATATAACACCCAGGCTTTTGACTGTAGTGGAAGTAACAGTACATCCGTCTAGTTGTAAATTGTAAGTCAAAAGATTCTGTGTATTGTTTTTAGGTCCAATAAGTAATATCTCTGTCTTATCTGAATTTAATAGCAGAAAATTGTTGGTCATCCAATCTTTTACATTTTTAACGCACTCTGTTAACTTTGATAATTCAGGAGTTCCATCTGGTCTTGTTGAGATATATAGTTGAGTATCATCAGCATAACAATGGAAACTAATCCCGTGTTTTCTAATAATATTACCAAGGGGCAGCATGTATATTGAAAATAGTAGAGGACCTAGAACAGATCCTTGTGGCACTCCATACTTTACTGGTGATAACTGAGATGACTCCCCATTCAAATAAACAAAGTGGTAGCGATCAGACAGGTAGGATCTAAACCATTTTAAAGCCTGCCCTTGGATACCTGCAGAATTTTGTAGTCGATCTATTAGTATGTCATGATCTATAGTGTCGAACGCAGCACTAAGATCAAGTAAAACTAGCAGTGAGATGCAGCCTTGGTCTGACGCAAGAAGCAAGTCATTAGTGATTTTAACAAGTGCAGTTTCTGTGCTGTGATGGGGCCTGAAGCCTGACTGAAATTCTTCATATATATCATTTTTTTGCAAGAATGAGCACAGTTGAACAGATATAACTTTCTCTAAAATTTTAGACATAAATGGAAGATTAGAAATGGGTCTGTAATTTGCCAGTTCACTAGGGTCTAGTTGTGGTTTCTTAATTAGAGGCTTAATAACCGCCAGCTTGAATGGTTTAGGGACGTGACCTAAAGATAACGATGAGTTGATAATATTGAGAAGCGGTTCTTCTGCCACAGGTAACAATTCTTTTAGTAATTTAGTGGGTACGGGATCTAATAGGCATGTTGTTGGTTTATTAGTCACACTATGAACACTAATTCAAACAGAGCTGATATAAAGAGAAAATGACAGCAGGGAATAACATTTATAGAACAAAAGATCACATATGTACACGCGATGACAGATTTCAGAGCGTTGCATGCTGAGCTTTAATCAATCATTAATCATAGAAAAATGATGTTAAAAGCCTCCATTTCATACAATTGTCCATATAGAGGGTGATAAAAGCTCTTTATGCTGCTGAGCTGAGATTTATCTATCAATCATTACACTGTGAAGCATTCAGAGGACAACAGGCTTGAACAGCCTTCACATTTCATTGATTTCTAAACCCGTTTCAACTTTCAAACAGAGCTTTGTTAAAGAAACAGTTCAACCAAACGGATTCAACTGTTTTGTCAGCAGGATCTAAAACACCATTGGACGCCACTCATTTTCACAGCGTGGATTAAAAAAACCACAGAGAAAGAATTCTGATGGCTTTGAGACAGCATCATGCTCATCTCTCTCAGTTGATGTTTCAATGAACGTGTTTTACTTTGTGAACTCAGTCACTAATAAAAGCCTTTAATGGCCCAAGAGAGTTTTAATTTCGCATTTTTCATCAGTTCAGCAGGTGCATGATGGGAGAATCTCAATCACAGACGGTCCTTCATTAAAGCACCGGGCTCTCCAGCATCTCTCGTGAGAGTTTTTACACATGAATGTGCATAAAACAGCAGAGAAGTGATTTTTCTCTCTGTTATTATCATTCATCTCCATATTTGTTGTTCACGTATGTCTGCAGGTTCTGAACCTCTTGAACTTTTAGATATTTCAACTCTAATTATTATAATTTCAATATTTGAAGCTCATTTTAATAACCTTTTTGCAATGTTATTAGGAGAATGATTTGAAATAAATAAATGAATAAATAAAATAACACCACAATATGTCAGTATTCACCCAATATTTGGATTTGGCATCAACAAATATGAGTTTTCAATTACCACTTTTTAATAACTACCAATAATCGCCCCAATAGAAACACTAAAAACTATAAATATCAGAAAGATCGAAGTATTATTTTAAAAGTTAGGAAATGTGAAAACACAAGAGAGCTGAACAGAAACATATTTGCACATTTAAAAAAAAAAGTAAATAAACAGATAAACTGTTACTGTAGTAAAACCAGGGTTAATCTTGCAGTTAATATGTGTTTTTTGTTTTTTTTTTTACAACTAAACTAAGCTTACTGTAATATAACTGTGGTTAATATGGCTTTACATTTTAATAAAGTAATTATTATTATTATTAACAATAATAATAATAAATTAATAAATGTAACCAAGATCAATACAAAGTTATTTTTTATTATTATTAAATATATGTGACCCTGGACCCAAACCAGTCTTAAGTAGCATGAGTATACCTGTAGCAATAGCCAAAAACACATTTTATAGGTCAAAATGATCGATTTTTCTTTTATGCCAAAAATCATTAGGATAATAAGTAAAGATCATGTTCAATGAAAACATTTTGTACACTTCCTACCATAAATATATACATTTAATTTAATTTTTAATTTTTGTTTAGTAATATGCATTGCTAAGAACTTCATTTTAACAACTTTAAAGGTGATTTTCTCAATATTTTGATTTTTTTTTTTTTGCACCCTCAGATTTGTATTGTATTTTGATCTATCCTAACAAACCATACATCAATGGAAAACTTATTTATTGACTCTTATGACTGGTTTTGTGGTCCAGGTTTACATATTATATTTATTTAGTTGCTTGTTTATTTAATATGAAAAATGCACATGAATATATTTCAATATAAAACAACAAAATTTAAACCAAATTACAGCAACATAAGTGAAACTATACTAATACATGATGATCAAGTATTATTGATTAATATGTGTAAATTCTAAACATGGATAAACTATAGCTCAATAATGTATTAAAGTATTAATAAATATACATATTTGTTATTTTAAATATATTAAAATGATTCATTATAAGTTTTATTTTTATTCTAAAATGTGATCCTAGACCACAAAACCAGTCATGAGGGTTACATTTTAGAAAATGACATTTATACATCATCTAAAAGCTGAATAAATAAGTTTTCAATCAACTATATTAGGCTGAGATACAACTATACTTGAAAATCTGGAAACTGAGGGTGCAAAAAAATCAAAATAATGAGAAAATCGCCTTTAAAGTTGTCCAAATTAAATTCTTAGCAATGCATAATACTAATCAAAAATTACGTTTTGATATATTTACAGTAGAACATTTACAAAATATCTTCATGAAACATGATCTTTACTTAATATCATAATGATTTTTGGCATAGAAGAAAAATTGACAATTTTGACACATACAGTGTATTTTTGGCTACTGGTCCAGGGTCAAACGATGTAAGTTCAAGTTATTTTTGAGTAGCTAGTCACAATCAGCTCCATTTCCTGAAAATGACTCTTATATGTAAATTCATAATGTTAATGAAGTGAGCCTGAGTTGATTTGACTGAACAAACTGACCTTTTAAGTTACTTATTTTAAGTTTCACTAATAAGCTCAAACCTGTGAGTCACCATGTTTCTATAACATATAAAGTATTTTTATAGTGTGAGCCATGAAAGCCGGAGATGATCTGTGTTGGTACTGGACAAATATGTTTCTCTAATGGCAATGATGTCAAGTTGTGACAGCTGAAGTTTTAATTAGCAGCGCAGAAGGTTTAGCCGCCGCCGTTGTCGTCTGCGAGGGGAAGCGTGGAGTTCAGTGCCGCTCACCTCTCAATGCAGCTCTTTGTTTGGCTTCTTCTTCACGTCTCTCTGAAGCGCCGGCTCCGGTTTCAGCTCCGAGTGGATCTCAGAGGATCTGGAAGGCATTTCAAAGCGCAGGCCGCCATATCGTCCACAGCGCGGCTCTCAGAAGAGCTTATCGGCAGATTCGGTCAGATACAGTAGGCCGCGCTCTCGACGGCAGCACAAGCGCACATTTAGTCCTTCCTGCGAGATATTAGAGGAACACGTTTGTTATTAGAAAGATACAAGACTGGAGATTAGTCTTCCAGTGAAACATATTGACAGATATACACTTACATAAAACAACAACATAATGACTGTGATAAAGGAACACTTATACTTACTTTCAGGAAGAGTTCACCCAAAAAACTATGACATGAGAGTGTTTAAATGTTGACAGAATTTACATTTTTCAATGAATTATTCAATAGCAAAACATTTGTCTAATGACTCATTCACACTAAGGACCATAACTATAAAGGTTTAGTTAATAACTGTTCTAATTCTATGAGTAGAGTCCACACCATTACAATAACAACAAAGTGGAACAATATCGCTGGAATCACTTTTTCAGAGCATTTCATTTTTTTCTAGAGGATTAATGATAAAAACATCAACAGCCAATCAGAATTCATCTGACTTTAAAGAGTGCATGGATTTAGGGCGGCAGAGTTTTGCCAAATCTGTGGTTTTCATGCAGAATTGGGCTACTTTAACACTGTTGCCATGGGTTGTTTTTCATGTCCGTGGGTTGAAGTGAACCCAATAACCTGATACTTGCCCCTGGAATATGAATTTTACCATGGGAACCCTGCAAAGTTTTATTTTTTGGCCCCTTTAAAGCAATTTTTACTGGAGAACCCCCTCCAATACATTACTGGACTAGTTTTGAGTAGCAATTGTGCAGGTTTTATTGTAAAAATCTGGCAACCTTGCAGCAAATGAAAAAAACTGCAGTGCATGTTTAGGAATGTTATAGTTTGTTGGTGTGAATGATTTTTTTCTAGATGATTAACAGTAAAAACATCAACAGCCAATCAGAATCCATCTGACTTTAAAGAGTCCATGGATTTAGATCAGCAGAGTGTTGCCAAATCTGTGGTTTTCATGCAGAATTGGGCTACATTAACACTGTTGCCATAGATTGTTTTTTATGTCCGTGGGTTGAAGTGAACCCAACAACCTGATATTTACCCCTGGAATGTGAATTTTACCATGGGAACCCCACAAAATATTTTTATTTTGGCCCCTATAATGCAGTTTTTACTGGATGACCTCCTCCAAAACACGATTGGGCTAGTTTTGAGTAGAAATTGTGAATATGTGAATGATTTTTTTCTAGATGATTAACAGTAAAAACATCAACAGCCAATCAGAATCCATCTGACTTTAAAGAGCGCATGGATTTAAGGCGGCAGAGTGTTGCCAACTCTGTGGTTTTCCTGTGGAATTGGGTTACTTTAACACTATTGCCGCGGGTTGTTTTTCATGTCCGCCGGTTAAAACGAACCCAATAACGTGATATTTGCCCCTGGAATGCAAATTTTACCAGGAGAACCCTGCAAAATATTTTTATTTTGGCCCCTATAATGCAATCTTTGCTGCAGGACCCTATCCAAAATGCGACTGGGCTAGTTTTGAGTGGCAATTGTGCAGGTTTTATTGTAAAAATCTGGCAACCCTGCAGAACAATGTTATAGTTTGTTCGTGTGAATGATTTTTTTTCTAGATGATTAATGGTAAAAACATCAACAGCCAATCAGAATCCATCAGACTTTAAAGAGTCCATGGATTTAGGGCGGCAGAGTGTTGCCAAATCTGTGGTTTTCCCCTCGAATTGGGCTACTTTAACACTGTTGCCATGGGTTGTTTTTCATGTCCGTGGGTTGAAGTGAACCCAATAACCTGATACTTGCCCCTGGAATATGAATTTTACCATGGGAACCCTGCAAATTTTTATTTTTTGGCCCCTTTAAAGCAATTTTTACTGGAGAACCCCCTCCAATACATTACTGGACTAGTTTTGAGTAGCAATTGTGCAGGTTTTATTGTAAAAATCTGGCAACCTTGCAGCAAATGAAAAAAACTGCAGTGCATGTTTAGGAATGTTATAGTTTGTTGGTGTGAATGATTTTTTTCTAGATGATTAACAGTAAAAACATCAACAGCCAATCAGAATCCATCTGACTTTAAAGAGTCCATGGATTTAGATCAGCAGAGTGTTGCCAAATCTGTGGTTTTCATGCAGAATTGGGCTACATTAACACTGTTGCCATAGATTGTTTTTTATGTCCGTGGGTTGAAGTGAACCCAACAACCTGATATTTACCCCTGGAATGTGAATTTTACCATGGGAACCCCACAAAATATTTTTATTTTGGCCCCTATAATGCAGTTTTTACTGGATGACCTCCTCCAAAACACGATTGGGCTAGTTTTGAGTAGAAATTGTGAATATGTGAATGATTTTTTTCTAGATGATTAACAGTAAAAACATCAACAGCCAATCAGAATCCATCTGACTTTAAAGAGCGCATGGATTTAAGGCGGCAGAGTGTTGCCAACTCTGTGGTTTTCCTGTGGAATTGGGTTACTTTAACACTATTGCCGCGGGTTGTTTTTCATGTCCGCCGGTTAAAACGAACCCAATAACGTGATATTTGCCCCTGGAATGCAAATTTTACCAGGAGAACCCTGCAAAATATTTTTATTTTGGCCCCTATAATGCAATCTTTGCTGCAGGACCCTATCCAAAATGCGACTGGGCTAGTTTTGAGTGGCAATTGTGCAGGTTTTATTGTAAAAATCTGGCAACCCTGCAGAACAATGTTATAGTTTGTTCGTGTGAATGATTTTTTTTCTAGATGATTAATGGTAAAAACATCAACAGCCAATCAGAATCCATCAGACTTTAAAGAGTCCATGGATTTAGGGCGGCAGAGTGTTGCCAAATCTGTGGTTTTCCCCTCGAATTGGGCTACTTTAACACTGTTGCCATGGGTTGTTTTTCATGTCCGTGGGTTGAAGTGAACCCAATAACCTGATACTTGCCCCTGGAATATGAATTTTACCATGGGAACCCTGCAAATTTTTATTTTTTGGCCCCTTTAAAGCAATTTTTACTGGAGAACCCCCTCCAATACATTACTGGACTAGTTTTGAGTGGCAATTGTGCAGGTTTTATTGTAAAAATCTGGCAACCTTGCAGCAGATGAAAAAAACTGCAGTGCACGTTTAGGAATGTTATAGTTTGTTGGTGTGAATGATTTTTTCTAGATGATTAACAGTAAAAACATCAACAGCCAATCAGAATCCATCTGACTTTAAAGAGTCCATGGATTTAGGGCTGGCAGAGTGTTGCCAAATCTGTGGTTTTCCCCTCGAAATTGGGCTACTTTAACACTGTTGCCATGGGTTGTTTTTCATGTCCGTGGGTTGAAGTGAACCCAATAACCTGATACTTGCCCCTGGAATATGAATTTTACCATGGGAACCCTGCAAAGTTTTATTTTTTGGCCCCTTTAAAGCAATTTTTACTGAGAACCCTCCAATACATTACTGGACTAGTTTTGAGTAGCAATTGTGCAGGTTTTATTGTAAAAATCTGGCAACCTTGCAGCAGATGAAAAAAAACTGCAGTGCACGTTTAGGAATGTTATAGTTTGTTGGTGTGAATGATTTTTTTCTAGATGATTAACAGTAAAAACATCAACAGCCAATCAGAATCCATCTGACTTTAAAGAGTCCATGGATTTAGGGCGGCAGAGTGTTGCCAAATCTGTGGTTTTCCCCTCGAATTGGGCTACTTTAACACTGTTGCCATGGGTTGTTTTTCATGTCCGTGGGTTGAAGTGAACCCAATAACCTGGTACTTGCCCCTGGAATGTGAATTTTACCATGGGAACCCTGCAAAATTTTTTTTTTGGCCCGACAAAAATTTTTACTAGAGAACCCCCTCCAAAACACGACTGGGCTAGTTTTGAGTAGCAATTGTGCAGGTTTTATTGTAAAAATCTGGCAACCCTGCAGCAGATGAAAAAAACTGCAGTGCACGTTTAGCGTAAAAGGAATGTTATAGTTTGTTGGTGTGAATGATTTTTTTCTAGATGATTAACAATAAAAACATCAACAGCCAATCAGACTTTAAAGAGTGCATGGATTTAGGGCGACAGAGTGTTGCCAAATCTGTGGTTTTCATGCAGAATTGGGCTACGTTAACACTGTTGCCATAGATTGTTTTTTATGTCCGTGGGTTGAAGTGATCCCAATAACCTGATATTTGCCCCTGGAATGTGAATTTTACCAGGGGATCCCTAAAAATATTTTTATTTTGGCCCCTATAATGCAATCTTTACTGCAGGACCCTATCCAAAATGCGACTGGGCTAGTTTTGAGTGGCAATTGTGCAGGTTTTATTGTAAAAATCTGGCAACCCTGCGGCAGATGAAAAAAAAACTGCAGTGCACACTTAGCGTGAAAGGAATTTTATAGTTTGTTGGTGTGAATGATTTTTATCTAGATGATTAATGATGAAAACAGCAACAGCCAATCAGAATCCATCTGACTTTAAGGAATGCAAGGATTTAGGGCGGCAAAGTGTTGCCAAGTCCGTGGTTTTCCCGTGGAATTGGGCTACTTTAACACTATTGCCGCGGGTTGTTTTTCATGTCCGCTGGTTAAAGTGAACCCAATAACGTGATATTTACCCCTGGAATGCAAATTTTGAAAGGGACATTTGCCATCCCAACTGACCCTTCCCATCCTCCTTACTGACAAACAATGCCGCTCTCACACTACACTACTATCATGTTCTCACGCAGTGAAAAATATATACAGTGTTGTCATTTTTCAAGAAATTCAAACAATAAATACTGTTTTGTGGCTCTTTAATGTAGCGACAGATCACTATTGCCTTGTTAGATCAATCAACACATGAACCGTCTTTTCCTATTTTCTTAAAACATGAAATAAACATGAATGAACATCAGAACGTATTTTATGAAGTGGAAAGACATCAGTACACACTATTTTTCAAGTTTAAGTTAATCTACTCTCCTGTCTCATTTGTTTGTCGGACATAATGGCGTATTCGGGCGTTATGATTGGTCAGATCACCTGTCAATCAAACTGTTCACGAAGGGTCAAATCTAGTGGAAGAGCTGCAGAACAAGCTGCTGCTCCTGCTTAGACTCTCCTCTGCAACGTCTGGCAGTGAACCTCTTTAATCTGCTGCTCTCTGGTTTCATTTTCATTAATCTAAGAGGCTCACAATGTGATAAAACCCCGAACAACTTCCGTACCTGCAGATAAGCCTGAGAGCGAGCAGAGATCTGGAGTATCAGTGTTTCAAAGCGTGTGGAGGGTGAAGGAGGGATGTGTTTTCCTCTCGAGCTCCTCAGATGAAGTTCATCCACGTGCAGGATGGGAAACTTACTGAGGAATCAGCACTAATATACATTTTTGAATTGAGTTTCAGAACCCGAACTGTGATTGTTAGTATAACTACAACTAATAAATCACTGAATCATTTGCATTGCAGTTGAGAAGCATCTAGAACACCACGATTGTTGAGATGATGTTTTGTCAATGGCTGAATCAGCACATCCTCATCTGAACCGCTCTGAACGTTTACATGACTTTTTGTGTATCAGCAAATATTTAGAAACCCCAAACCCGCCGGCAGAGCTCACAGACATTAGTCTCATGTTTGCACGGTAGCAGGACTTCCTCTCAAACCACAAGACAAAAAAAACAAATCCTTTATGTCAGCGACTTACTGTAAGCAATACTTTTAATAGCATGCAAGAAATTGGGCTACTACCAAGCAGATATCAGCGGAATCATTTGTCTCTGAGACAGCAAAATGAGCATGAAATAGCTGACAATTGAGTGGCAATGTTTTGTGGAAGACTGCAAGATTGAACTTGAACTTGAACAAGACTGAAGTTTCTCAAGAAAATGTTTACCTGACATGATGTTGTGTGGTTCACGTTGTTAAGTGAAGAGTATCTATGATCTTCTGCTTGGCATATGTGCGATTTTTCACCTGTTTCATGGCCCAGCAGGTGAGTTCAACCTAAATTGAAAATTTGCTCACCCTCATGCCATCCAAGATTAGGATGAGTTTGTTTCTTCATCAGTTTTGGAGAAATGCATCATTCCATCACTGTCTCACTAATGGACGTGAATGGGTGCCGTCAGAATGAGAGTCCAAACAGCTGATAAAAACATCACAGTAATCCACACCACTCCAGTCTATCAGTTAACATCTTGAGAAGACAAAAGCTGAAACAAATCCATCAAGACATTTTAACAATAGTTAAAGTCCATAATCCATAATAACGCTTCCTCCTTCCTCAATCTCCTGTTCACTGTAAAAAATGCAAATGCATATTTTCCAGTTTATGACACATTTTGAGTCTCAGATACTAAGAAATGCTATTTTCTTGAGCCCCCTTGTCATCCAAGATGGTCATGTTTTTTCTTCAGACGTAAAGAAATTGTATTTTTTGAGGAAAAATATTTCAGGATTTTTCTAAATATAATGGACTGATATGGTGCCCTGAGTTTGAACTTCCAAAATGTAGTTTAAATGCTTCAAATGATCCCAAATGCGGTTGTAAACGATCCCAGCCGAGAAAGAAGGGTCTTATCTAGTGAGATGGTTGTTTTCATGAAAAAAATAAAATTTAAATACTATTTAATCTTAAATGCTCGTCTTGTCTTTCTCTCCCTGAACTCTGTGTATTCTGGCTCAAGACAGTTAGTGTATGTCAAAAAACTCCAATCGTATTTTCTCCCTCAACTTCAAAAATCATTTCAAAATCATCCTACATCACTGCAGAAGTTCCGACCCAAAGTGAACATGCAAAGAAGATCAAACACCCTTAACAAAAAAGGTAAAACTGTGATATAGGATGATTTTGAAGTTGAGGGAGAACAAGAGATGGGAGTTTTTCGACATACACTAACTGACATGAACCAGAACAAAAACAGTCCAGGCAGAGTAAGACAAGACGAGCATTTGACATTAAAAAGTATATAAATTGTATTATTTTTATGAAAATAACTGATCGTTTTGCTAGATAAGACCCTTCTTCCTCAGCTGGGATCGTTTACAACCGCATTTGGGATCGTTTGAAGCCGCATTTAAACTGCATTTTGGAAGTTCAAACTTCCAAATCAGTCCATTATATTTAGAAAAATCCTCAAAAAACAATTTCTCTACGACTGAAGAAAGAAAGACATGAACATCTTGGATGACAAAGGGGTGAGTACATTATATGTGAATCTTTATTTTGGAAGTGGACTTCTTTAACATTTCAACAATGTAAAATTCTTTGTTCAGACAACTTTGTTTGACTAGTTGGGACAACATTTGAGGTCATTTTGTTGGTCTGACAAGGGTTTTTACGTTGTTTGAAGAAAAGAGCATTTTCTAAATGTTTTGTAAACTGGAAAATATGCATTTGCATTTTTTACAGTGAACAGAAGATTGACTTTTCCACTGGAGGAAGCGCTATTATGGACTACGGACTTTAACTATTTTAGTTAAAAATGTCTTGATGGATTTGTTTCAGGCTTTGTCTTCTCAAGATGTTAACTGATGGACTGGAGTGGTGTGGTGTGGATTATTGTGATGTTTTTATCAGCTGTTTGGACTCTCATTCTGACGGCACCCATTCACATCCATTGGTGAGCAAGTGATGGAATGACGCATTGCTCCAAATCTGGTAAAGAAACAAACTCACCTACATCTTAACCTGAGGGCAAGTACATTTTCAGCATTTTTGGCTGAACTGTTCCTTTAGTCCTGAATTGATGTGGATTTGATTTATATTGCTTTTCTTGTATTTCTATGAATGTTTCAAAAGTGTCCTTGAGTGTTTTAAAAGGAACCTAAATTCTTTGCTTTATTATTTACGACTTGTACTGGTGAGGATTGACTTGGGGAACTCAGTGCATTGATACAGTCATTTATATTTCAGCATGTTGTCTTCGTGTTTTGCTGAAGTGTATTTCGCTTCAAGCCGCATGTGTCTTGCCTCTGCGCATAATTCAGGCTCAACCACACGATGACATCACAGAAAATACCCCCCTTTCAGGCCAGGAGCGCTCGGCTCGTCTCTGCCACTTTTCCACAGACAATTAAAAACCACAAGCCTCTGAAGCCCCTCTAATGAGAGTCTAATCCTACCCATGATGCAAAGCATGTTCTCCCCCATACCTCCCAGAATAAAGCGGGACGCTGCAGGATGACTCCAGATGCCAAATGCTTCTAGGAATATCTTATAGCTGTTTACGTGCAAAGACACATATGGATATGAGCATACTGGTATAGACACATTTTGCTGGGAACTATTCTTTAGTCAGGTTTTATGAATAATAAACCTTTTTTTCTTTTTCTTTTTTCCCCTCTTAAAACAAAGCAGGAGGCAGAATTACCTAATATAAAATAAATAAATAAGGGATGTTTTTCTTGTACTATTTTTGTTTATATTTTGATTTTATATATATATATATATATATATATATATTATTTTTTTTAATTTTTGTCAATTTTATTATTTTTGTAAATATGTACATATTGTTTTTAAGCTTCATTTTTTTTTTTTTTGGAAATCAGTCTGAATAAAACAAGTTACCATGACTTTTCCCCCCTTTAAGATCCTATTAAAAACTAATTAGTCACAGATTGAGCAGTCAATAAACAAACATTTCTGTTACGAAAGATTTTTAATGGAGACCGCCATTATGAAAGTCTTCATCATGAAAAACGCTCATTTATAAAACAAACATCACAGTTCCTGCAGCCTTTAAATGTTAAAAAAGAACCGAGTAAATAAACTATACAAGCAAACGCAGGTCAAATAACCACCTAAGCTAAACGTGACATAAAAAGAGTCCTGTTAAATTAAAAATAGGTTAATAATAGATGCGAGAGACCGGCACGGAAAGAGAAAATAACCACAAATGACATTAATAAGCGAGCGTCAACAGGTGAGAGCTCATGAATATTCATGCAACATCATCTTGCGTTCTCATTAAAGTTCCTCACAGTGGGTTGAAGATCTAGTCCTTGAAATTTGAACTGTTTGATGCTATTGATCAAAAACAGGTGGACGTCCTGCAAATGATCGAGAGTCCTGCAGATTCCACCGGCGTTTCTCAGATGAATTCTCCTCTGAACGGAAGCCCGTGGCGGTTCTGCTGTTGCCAACGGTGACGGAGACGGCAGAGGGTTGAGTCTTTCAGGTCCTCAAACTCAGAGAAGCCCAACTGATTCAACAGCTCATAAACTCCAGCCTGAGCCGCCACCTGAACACAAAACACACACAGACACAATTCAGAGAATGTTCAATTATTACAGGACAGGATTGTGCTTTATTCTTCATTCCGACTCGAATTCCGGTTCGGTCTTTGTGTGCGACGTGGCCAGTTCAGTCCGTATTCTGACTCACGCAGCTGAACTGGTGCCCGACCCGGTTCTTGGCTCCTGAGAGGCCGCTGGGGACGGTTTGTGCCGGTGAACTGGTGACATCTGGTCATGACGGGGTGAACGAGTGGCGACACGTGAACACAAGAACACACAATATAAAAGCAGCACAGCCGGCTGGGTTTACTTTGGCTCTGTTGACACAAGCAGCCAAAACCGAGCAGTAAAACCAGCTGAAAACAGTCAAGACCACAGAATGAGAGGAGCACAAAAACCAGCACTGCAGGATCACAACCCACACAGAATCTATTCACCCATCCATCCAACAGTTCAACTATATATCCGTCTACCCATCTGTCTATCATTCCGTCTGTCTGTCTATCTGTCAAACAATACATCCATCTATGAATCGAATATATATATATAAAATTAACTATATCCTTCTGTCTGACTATATATGTCTATCTAAATGTATATCAACCTATCTGTCGGTCTATCCATCTATTTGTATATATCGTCTATCTAATTATATATCCACTTATCTGTAACTATATACCCGTCTATATTTTTTAACTGTATATCCATATATCTAACTACATATCCATCTAACTATATATTCGCCTATCCGTCTGTCTGTCTATCCATCTAACTATATCTCTGTGTCTGTCTGTCTGTCTGTCTAACTATATATCCATCTATCTGTCTTTGTATCTTTCTGTCTATCCATCTGTTTATCCATCTATCAAACTACAAAACTGTCCATCTATCCATCTAACTATCTATCTATTCATCTAACTATCCATCTGTCTATCTGTCCAACAAACTATATAACTGTCTGTCCATCTAACTATCTATTCATCTAACTATCTGTTTATCCATCTATCAAACCATATAACGGTCTATCTATCCATATAACTATCTATCTATTCATCTAAATATCTAACTATCCATCTATCCATCTGTGCATCTAGCTAACAAACTATATAACTGTCTATCCAATTAACTATCTGTCTCTCTATTCGTCTATCGGTCTATAAGTCTATCAAACTATAGAACTGTCTGTCTATCCATCTAACTATCTATCTATTCATCTAACTACCTGTCTAACCATCCGTCTATCTGTCTGTCTATCCATCTGTCTATCTAGCTAAAAAGCTATATAGCTGTCTATCCATCTAACCATCTATCCATTTATCTATTCGTCTAACTATCCGTCTATTTGTCTAACTAACCGTCTAACTATCTATTCATCTATCCGTCTATCCTTCTGTCTATCCAACTACAGTATCTATCCGTCTATCTATTCGTCTAACTATCCATCTAACTGTCTATCCATCTATCAAACTATAGAACTATCTATCCATCTATCTATTTGTCTAACTGCCTGTCTAACTATCTGTCTATCTGTCTGCCTATCCATCTGTCTATCTAGCTAACAAGCAATATAACTGTCTATCCATCTAACTATCCATCTATTTGTCTAACTATCCGTCTGTCTACTTGTCTAACTATCTGTCTATCAAACTATATAACTATATAATATATAATATCCATCTTAACTATCTATTCATCTAACTATCCGTCTAACTACCTGTATATCCATCCGCTATCTAGCTAACAAACTATAAAATTGTCTAGCCATCTAACTACAGTATCTATCCGTCTATCTATTCGTCTAACTATGCGTCTATCCATCTATCAAACTATATAAATGTCTATCTATCCATCTAACTATCTATCTATTCTGTCTAACTACCTGTCTAACTATCCTTCTATCTGTCTTTCTATCCATCTATCTAGCTAACAAGCTATATAACTGTCTATCCATCTAACTATCTATCCGTCTATCTATTTGTCTACCTGTCTATCAAACTACATAACTGTCTATCTATCCATCTAACTATTCATCTAACTATCCGTCTATCCATTTGTCTATCTAGCTAACAAGCTATATAACTGTCTATCCATCTAACTACAGTATCTATCCGTCTATCTATTCGTCTGTCTATCCATCTCTCAAACTATATAACTGTCTATCTATCCATCTAACTATCTATCTATTCATCTAACTACCCGTTTAACCATCTGTCTATCTGTCTGTCTATCCATCTGTCTATCTAGCTAACAAACTATATAATTGTCTATCCATCTAAGTGAGTTTTTATCTCTACCAAAACATAAACAAGAGTTTATGCCATAAAGCGCAGCTGGATTCGGGCATTAAACGCTTGAGGTACCCATGATTCCCTGCGTTAGGTGTGAACGGGTTCTGGACCGACTCCCACCAGCAGCTATAAAAATAACAAACACTGGACACAATGAGGCAGCAGCGCAGACAAACACGCAGCCACAGTAAAAGCAGAGCCATCGCAGATGTTATGAGAGCAGAACGCCATCCGTCATCCTCTGCTGCTCTTTAGCCAGACAAATCCTGACAAACACACGATATTAGCAGCTATAAATCTCCTGACAAACACACCGTCTGGAGAGACACACAATATCACCTCAAACGCCTCATCACATCACTGTAAAAGCGGTTCGCAAAAAAGTAAAGAAAAGCAATCATTTTGTGTTTCACAGATGAAGAACTACACATCATACAGGTTTGGAAAGGCATGAGGGCGAGTAAATGATGACAGAGTTTTTATTTTGGAGGTGAACTATCGCTTTAAGGTCAAAATGATTCATTCTGCTTTCCTTTTCATAACAGAGAAAGCAGCATTTGTCGTCAACGGGTAAATCGAAGCGCACATACAGTATAAGCAGAGATCTATACTATGGTACATCGACCTCTGAGACCTCAAACACCCTCTGAATGTTCTGGCTTGTGTTATATAACAGAGAGAGAGGTCAGAGCGCTGACCTTCGACCCCAGCTGACTGATGACCCGGCCAACAGGACACTCTCAACAGCGTGATGAACGTGACACACATTTCCAGAACTAACACATCTGGATTTTCAGTGCATTTCAAAAGGGAGCAGACTCAACTTGTGTTATAGAGTAAACTAGAGTTTGTAAACCGTTTTTGATGTTGACTTGAAAACTGTTAACACATTGCTAAATGTTTCAGCAAGTTACTATGATTTAACAAGCTGTTAACAGGTTTTAGTACATTGCTAGCATGATATAACATGTTGCTAACGTGATTTAATGTGTTTCTACTATGTTTTAGCATTTTTAGCATACTGGTAGCATGTTTCTAATACGATTAACATGTTAACATTTTGTTAGCATTACTAACATGTTGCTAACATGATTAAATACATTGCTAACAAGTTTTAACATGTTGCTAACCCATTTTAACACATTATTAACTTGATTAGCATGTTGCTAACCTGTTTCTAGCATGATTAACATGTTAACATGTTGCTAGCATGATGTAGCATGATTACTGTTTCTACCATGTTTTAGCATTTTTTTAGCATCATTAGCATACTGTTAGCATGATTTAACACATTGTTAACATGTTGTACCGTTGCTAACAAACACATTGCTAACATGTTTTAACATGTTGATAACCCGTTTTAACATTGTTAACATGATTAGCATGTTGTTAACATGAATACTAGCATGTTGCTAGCATTTAACATTTAAGCAGGTTAACAATTTAACACATTACTAACATGTTTTAACATGTTGTCAACCTGTTTTAGCACACTGTTAACATGACTAGCATGTTGCTAACACGTTAACATAACATGTTTAACATATTGCTAGCATTACCAACATGTTGCTAGCATGTTGTAGTAGATTCTAACATGTTGCTAACATGATTCAACATTACTAACATGTTTTAACATGTTAACATGATTAACATGTTGCTAACATGATTTCGGTTTCTACCATGTTATAGCATTTATTAGCATCATTAGCGTACTGTTAGCACGATTTAACACATTGTTAACATGTTGTAACGTCGCTAACACATTGCTAACATGTTTTAACATGTTGGTAGCCCGTTTTAACATTGTTAACATGATTAGCATGTTGTTAACATACCGTTAGCAATACTAGCATGTTGCTAGCATTTAGCATGCAAGCAGGTTAACATGCTTTAACATTACTAACATGTTTTAACATGTTGTTAACCTGTTTTAGCACACTGTTAACATGACTAGCATGTAACATATGTTTTTAGCATATTGCTAGCATTACCAAGCTATTGCTAGCATGAAGTAACAGATTCTAACGTTTCTAACATGATTTAACACATTAACGTTTTAACATGTTGCTAACATGATTTCTGTTTATACCACGTTTTAGCATTTTTTAACATCATTAGCATACTGTTAGCACAATTTAACACGATGCTAACAGCTAAATACATTGCTAACATGTTTTAACATGTATGTAATCTGTTTTAACACATTGTTAACATGATCAGCATGTCGTTAACATGTCGTTAGCAATACTAGCATGTTGCTAGCATTTTGCATGTTAACATGATTTAACACATTAATATTGTTGACCTGTTTTAGCACACTTTTAACATGATTAGCATGTTAACACGTTAACACGTTTTTAGCATGTTGCCAGATATAATTCAAGCACTAATTAGACGCCAAACTGTCCTGTTATTATTTAAAACTGCAATCGCAATAATTAATACGGTGCATTTTAGAAGAGTTGTGCTCATCTCTTCAATGTATTTGTTATCTAAAGTCTGAATGACTCTCATATTTCTTCATCCAGAAAGAGTTCTGCTAAAATCACAAAGGCATTCTTCTGCA